>PVLC010048085.1:0-10869 GCA_004027655.1 Graphiurus murinus
AAAAAAAAAAATAGGGCTGGGGGGTGTAGCTCGGAGGTAGAATGCCCCTGAGTTCAATCCTCAGTACCGCAAAAAAAAAAAAAAAAAAAAAAAATAGGGCTGGGGGTTTAGCTCGGAGGTAGAATGTCCCTGGGTTCAATACCCAGTACCCCCAAATTACCACACCAGGCTTTCTTAAAAAGAAAGAGGATCTTAAAAACAAAGAGCCTAGCCGGGCGTGGTGGCGCAGGCTTGTAATCCCAGCATTTGGGAGGCTGAGACCGGAGGATCCGGGTTCGCGGCCAGCCTCAGCTACCTAGTGAGGCACTCCGCAACTTAGTGAGACTCGGTTTCAAAATAAAGAATAACAAATAGGGCTGGGGGTATATCTCTGAGGTAGAATGCCCCTGAGTTCAATCCCCAGTACCGCAAAAAAAAAAAAAAAACCAAAGAGCCTGGTGTGGTGGGACATGTCTGCGATCCTAGTACTCAAGAGGCTGAGACAAGAATATCACAGATTCAAGGCCAGCCCTAGCAAACTGGCAAGACCCTCGGGAACTTAAAAAGGCTGGGGTGTACGTAGCTCAGAGGTAATATATCTCTGGGTTCAATCCCCAGCATCACCACACACATATAAAAAATTTCACCCTAACAACTGTAAAAAGTAACAAGACATATATCCTGGAGGTTAATGTTGAGCATTCCCGAATTAGAGACTGAAATGTTAGCCGGGCATGGTGGTGAACAGCTGTAATTCCTGTATTCAGGAGGCTCAGACAGGAGGATAGATCACAGGTTCCAGGACAGCTTCAACAAGTAATGAGGCTCTAATCAACCTAGTAAGACCCTGTTTCCAAATAATAAATAAAATAGGGCTGGGGCATAGCTCAAAGGTAGAATGCCTCTGGATTCAATCCCCAGTACCACACACACACACACACACACACACACACACACAGACTAAAATGTTTGTGGGCGTGGTGGTGCATGCTTGTAATCCCAGTACTTAGAAGGCTGAGACAGGAGGATCACAGGGTTACAGCAAGCTTCAGCTACCAAGTAAGGCCCTCCACAACTTAGTGAGACCCGGCTGCGCAGGGGTATATGCTTGTAATCCCAGTACTTGGGAGGCTGAGACAGGAGGATTTCAGGTTGGCAGCCAGCCTCAGCTACTTAGTGAGGCGCTCCGTAACTTAGCGAGACTCTGTTTCAAAATTAAGAATATAAACTGGACGTGGTGGCGCACGCTTGTAATCCCAGCATTTGGGAGGCTGAGACAGGAGGATCCGGGTTCGCGGCCAGCCTCAGCTACCTAGTGAGGCACTCCGCAACTTAGTGAGACCCTGTTTCAAAATAAAGAATAAAAAATAGGGCTGGGGGTATAGCTCGGAGGTAGAATGCCCCTGAGTTCAATCCCCAGTCCCTCAAAAAAAGAAAAAAAAAATTAAGAACATAAAATAGAGCCAGGCATGGTGGCACACACTTGTAATCCCAGCATTCGGGAGGCTGAGACAGTTGAATCAAGGGTTCTCGGCCAGCCTCAGCTACCTAGTGAGGCACTCCGCAACTTAGTGACACTCGGTTTCAAAATAAAGAATAAAAAATAGAGCTGAGGGTGTAGTTCAGAGGTAGAATGCCCCTGAGTTCAATCCCCAGTACCGCAAAAAAAAAAGATTACAAGCTGGGTGTGATAGCACACACCTGTAATTCAAGTACTTGAAAGGCTGGGACAGGAGCAGCACAGGTTCAAGGCCAGCCTCAGCAACTTACTGAGCCTCTCAGCAAGACTGTTTTTTGTGCCTCTGTGTATGGGGGGGGGCGGGTACTGGGGATTGAACCCAGGGGCATTCTACCTCCAGGATATGCCCCCAGTCCTATTGGTTATTCTATATTTTGAAACAGGGTCTCACTAAGTTGCGGAGAGCCTCACTAGGTAGCTGAGGCTGGCCGCAGACCTGGATCCTCTGGTCTCAGCCCCCAAGTACTGGGATTATACAAGGGAGCGCCACCATGCCCAGCAGCAAGACTGTTTTTAAATAAAAAATAAAACAGGACTGGGGGTGTGGCTTGGAGGTAGACTGCCCATGGATTCAGTCTTTGTGCTAGATTCTAGCCTTGTTAAGATTTTCACTAGAAGACCTAGGACTCCCACTTGTTGAAAAAGGACCAACTTTCCAAACAAGTTTTATCAATATACCACCATTTTAGTGAAAGCAAAGCTAGGCACCTAAAACTTCATGTATCCACAACCCATTTTTCTCCTTAGACAAGGTAACAATTTGTAGAGTCCTAACCAAGGCTTGAACTGTTACCATTTATCTTATTTGACTAATTACTGACCTACCAATGTTTGAAAGGGTAGGAATCTCAACCTTGGACCAAAGCCGGGAGTGGTGGCCCACGCTTGTAATCCCAGCATTTGGGAGGCTGAGACCGGAGGATCCGGGTTCAAGGTCAGCCTCAGCTACCTAGTGAGGCACTCCACAACTTAGTGAGACCCTGTTTCAAAATAAAGAATAAAAAATAGGGCTGGGGCTGTAGCTCAGACATAGAATACCCCCAGGTTCCATCCCCCAGTACAGAGAAGAAAAAAAAAAAAACTTGGACCACACATCAATAATGTGTTAAATCCAAGTGCTGCCAGGCGTGGTGGCACACGCTTGTAATCCCAGCATTTCGGAGGCTGAGACCAGAAGATCCGGGTTCGCAGCAGCCTCAGCTACTGAGGCCCTCTGCAACTTAGTGAGACCCGGTTTCAAAATAAAGAATAAAAAATAGGGCTGGGGGTGTAGCTCGGAGGTAGAATTCCCCTGAGTTCAAACCTCAGTACTGCAAAAAAGAAAAGAAAATGGACTTTTTACTAGAGTCCTAGGAAATGTGCCATTTGGTGCTGGGAACATAGCTCAGTGGTAAACCGCTTACCTACCATGCATAAGGCCCTGGGTTCCATCACTAGCACCGCAAACAAAAACAAATGGAGAAATGTGACAGTTGTTTTAGTGACTTAAGGGGAAAAGTTTACTTCTCATACAAAGTTTACTTTAAATACAGCACTTTCAAACGCACAAATACCAGGCTTTTTATTTTTTAAGCCTATAAAGCATAATCCTCGCAGAGGAATACCTGCGAGCGCAGGTGGATAAATTCTGCACAGCGGGTAGTACTGCAAAAAGATATTTGTGTTTGAACTTTAACCCCTACAAGACCCGCAGCAAATTTATCACCATCCTTAAGGCCTACAAGTGTTTAGCTCACTAAGGGGACACTTCCCCTGGGTGAGCAGAACCGCCGCAACTCGCACAAAACGCCAGGCTAAGTGGGTGGGGGCCGGACTTCGGAGAAAGTGTGAGCGCCGGGGCGCGGGAGTGGAACAAAAACCTGTGGCCAGAAGTAATAAGGAAGTGCTCGCTCCCGCGCGCCCCTCCCACCGGCAGGCACTCGAAACACCGGGGCTTTGACAACGTGCAGGGGTCGGCGGAGGGGGGCAGAGTGGCAGCTCCGCACACCCGGAAAAGAACTGGGAGCTCCTACAACAACTCCAAACACGGTCCCCCCCGCCCGAGAAGTTAGGCCTCGGGGCCGATGCCCACTGCGCCCATCCCAGAGCCCCAGAGAAAAGAGCAATTGACGAACTCCAGGGGAACGAGAAATGCACAGCCCGCGCGAAGCGAGGCCCAGGGGCACAAACTGCCGCCACCGGCAGCCTCGCAGCCTCCGCGCCCGGGCTGGGGCCACCGCCGTCTCGCCCCGCGCCCTGCCCTCAGCAGCCTGCAGCCTCCGCGCCGGCCTCTCCCGTCCAGAGCGCCCGGCCTCCGCGAGCTGCGGCGAGAGAGTCCGCCCGCTCCCGCCTCGCTCCACTTCCCCGTCCCGCTGCCCCTCACTCCCCGCAGCTGCGGGAAACGCTTCCAATGGCCCCAGGTCCGCCTCCCGAGCCCTTCCCCACCGGCACTCCCGCTCCGAGGCTGACACCGCCGGCCTAGCGCAACTCCTGACCCCGGCCCGCCTCACCTCGGGCGGCTCCGGCGGCGCTGGACACAGGAAACTCCTGGGTCCCCGACTCCGGTTCTCCTCGACCCCCTCTTCGGTTAACTCCGCTTGTTTCTCTACAAAATGGCGCCGGAGGTCGCGCGCTCACGTCGCGGCCTTTCCCCTCCCCATTCCCATTTCATCATTCGCTGCCCGCCGGAGGAGGGATGGCCCCCGCATCAGCCAATGACCGCACCGGGCCCGTGGCTCCCGCCCAATCACCGACAGGGGCCCGCGGATTTAAACCAATCACACACTATCACTTGCAGAAGTCGAGGAAGAAACCAGGCTCCTGCTAGCAACTACCAATCCGGACTCCTACTTCGCGGGCTTTGGCCTATTACTGTACACCAGCCCCTAGGGACTGGAGTTGGAGCCCTCGCGCCTGCGCTCGAGGCGAGAGCCAATGGGAAGACGCTGGTAACTTCGATTTGGGGCTCCAAGGACTTCCCACCTGCCCTCGAGGTCTTCTACCAGAGGGGTCCTGGCATTCCCTCTGAGAAACAATAAATACGGGAGGAGGCCCATAACGCCGTGCCAGCAAGAGCAGGAACTACTTTTAGTGAAGCAGCCCTCCTCCACTTCCCTTTTCGAAATATCAAGGTCCAGTAGAGTGAGGGATTCCCAATAGGAACCAACGTTTCCCTCCCCTCAAGTCCGATTAGTAGGGAAACTCTGGCTGCCAGAAATCAAGCCAGGCGCGTACTGGCGTTGAGGCCCTTTGCATTCTGGGATTTGTAGTCGTGCGTCCCACCCCAACCTGTCGCAAAAGCAAGGCGTGTTAGGCGTCACGGGCTGCGCCCTAAAAAGAGCAGTGCATGCTGGGAAATGTAGTCGTCCAGGCTCTCACCTGGTCCTAGCTTGCTTTTCTTGAATTAAGAGAACTTTCTAGTTCCGCTTATCTAGAGACCCCTTGCAGAGAGATGGAACCTCGAGTTTACTCCCTGGAAGAAAAAGGAAAAAAAATTTGTTTTTGCGGTCCTGGGAATTGATCCCAGGGGCATTCTATCTCCTAGCTACACCCCCAGCCTTATATTTTTTCATTTTTTTCTGCGGTACTAGATTGAACTCAGGGGCATTCTACCTCCGAGCTACACCCCCAGCCCCATTTTTTAATTCTTTATTTTGAAACGAGGTCTCTCTAACTTTCGGAGTGCCTCACTAGGTAGCTGAGGCTGGCCGAGAACCCGGATCCTCCGGTCTCAGCCTCCCAAATGCTGGGATTACAAGCGTGCGCCACCACGCCCAGCCTCAGCCCTGTTTTTTATTCTTTATTTTGAAATAGGGTCTCACTAAATTGCAGAGGGCCTCACTAAGTAGCTGAGGCTGGCGCGAACCTGTGATCCTCCTGTCTCAGCCTCTCAAGTACTGGGATTGCAAGCGTTCGCCACCACTCTGGGTCCTGGAAGAAATTTTTAAAACATGGCAATGCCCTTTGCTTTCAAGATGAAAAAGAGACATCTTTTGCTATAATTTACTATCTGTGCTGTAGTACTTTGTAAGATTTTCTGGTGACGCGCTCCCAAACGAAAGTAGAAGGACTGGGAAAGAAGTGTGGACTGGTTAGCTCTTTAGTAACCCGCTGGAGCCGGACATGGTGGCTCCCGTTCATAATCCCGGTACTTGGGAGGCTGAGACAGGAAGATCACCCGTTTGAAGCTGGTCTCAGCAACTTAGTGAGGCTCTCAGGAATTTAGTGAGACCCTGTTTCCAAATGAAATATAAAACAGGTCTGGGAGTCTACCCTGGAGGTAGAAGGCCTCTGGGTTACATCCCCAGTATCAAAAAAAAAAAAAAGAAAAGAAAAGAAAGAAAAAATGGAGGAGGAAGAACAACAACGTGGGAGGCCTGTGGCGTGGTGGCTCATGCCTGTAATCCCAGTATTTGGGAGGCTGAGACAGGAGGATCGCAGATTCGAGGACAGCCTTAGCAAGTAGTGACACTCTCATCAACTTAGCAAGACCCTGTTGCCAAATAAGAAATAAAATTGGGCTGGGGGGTGTAGCTCAAAGGTAGAATGCCTGTGGGTTCAATCCCCAGTACCACCAAAAGAAAAAAGAAAAAAAAAAAAAAAAAGAACTTGGGAGGCTGAGACAAGAGAACTGCTAGTTCAAGGACAGCCTCAGCTACTTAGCAAGGCCCTTCACAACTTATTGAGACTTTCGATATTAAAATAAAAAATAGTGGAGCCGGGCGTGGTGGCGCACACTTGTAATCCCAGCATTCGAGAGGCTGAGACCGGAGGATCCGGGTTCGCGGCCAGCCTCAGCTACCTAGTGAGGCACTCTGCAACTTAGTGAGACTCGGTTTCAAAATAAAGAATAAAAAATAGGGCTAGGGGTGTAACTCAGAGGTAGAATGCCCCTGAATTCAATCCCCAATAATGCAAAAAATAAAATAAAATAAAAATAAAGAATCAGAAAGTATGGGCTGGGGGTGAAGCTCAGAGGTAGAATGCCCCTGGGTTCAATCTACAGCACTAAAAAAAAACAAAACTGCGGCTGCTCCAGGAGACCCTGGTGTCCCTCCCCCAACCCCTCCTCTGAAGCTATCCCAGCAGCACTCCTGGGACTTGACATCCCTTCAGGTGTACCCTTGCACAATACCCAGAGATCAAAGTCTTTCAGCTAGGAGTCACAATGCTGGATGACGCCTATACTTATTAGGAAGCCAAGGGACTTAGAAAATATTTACAGATTGGAAGGAGCAGTGGAGATTACCTGTAGTACCTTTTCATTTTCCTGAAAGACACAGTTGGAAACTGCTCAGACTGCTTTACTAGATACCTTCACAAAGGAGCCTCTGAATCATCTTCTAACTCAGCAATAACAAGTGTTGGGGTTCAAATGTATTTAGAAATACAGTATTGCCTGGTGTGGTGGCGCACGCTTGTAATCCCAGCATTTGGGAGGTTGACACCAGAGGATCCGGGTTCTCGGCCAGCCTCAGATACCTAGTGAGGCACTCTGCAAGTTAGTGAGACCCTGTTTCAAAATAAAGAATAAAAAATAGGGCTAGGGGTATAGCTTGGAGGTAGAATGCCCCTGAGTTCAATCCCCAGTACTGAAAAAATAAAATACAGTATTTTAAGCAAGGCATGGTGGTGCACATTTGTAATTCCAATACCTGGGAGGCTGAGACAGGAGGATCACAAGTTCAAAGCCAGCCTCAGCAACTTAGTGAGATCCTGTTTCCAAATAAAATAAAATAGGTCCTAGGGTGTAGCCCAGAATATATATTGTATACATACATACATACACACACACACACACACACAATTTTAGAACTGGACATGTTGGTGTATGCTTGTAATCCCAGTACTTGGGAGGCTGAGACAGGAGAATTGCAGGTGCGAGGACAGCCTCAGCAAATAGTAAGACTCTCATCAACCTAGAGATATATTGTTTCACAATAAAATTAAAAATTAGGGCTAGGGATGTAGCTAGGAGGTAGAATGTCCTTGGGTTCAATCCCCAGTGACACACACACACACACACACACACACACACACACGGTATTTTAGTCAGCTATTAGGTTTTTGTTTTGTTTTGCAGTACTGTGTATTGAACTCAGAGGAATTCTACCTCCAAGCTAAACCCCCAGTCCTATTTTTAATTCTTTATTTTTGAAAGAGGGTCTCACTAAGTAGCTGAGGCTGGCTGGGAACCCGTATCCTCCTGTCTCCGCCTCCCAAGTACTGGAATTATAAGTGTGTGCCACCACACCCAGCTTAGTTTTTTGTTTTTTTGTTTTTGTGGTAGTAGGGATGGAACCCACAGCTGTTATTCATCTGGTCCCTTTCCCCAGCCTTTTCCCAGTCCTCTACTTCCCAATTAACTATGCACCTTAGGCTCTGGGAGAATTTTTACAAAATTCTTTGCTTCCCCAAATAGCCTAGAGTAGGAAATTAAAATGCCAGGAAACTAAAAGGGAACAGAAGGGGGGGGGGAACCAACCTAGAAGACAAAGAACTTTGAGGTTATGAAATCTGTGCAAACTATATTATAAAATGTGTGGAGGTGCCAAGCCTGGTGGCGCTTGCCTGTAATCCCAGTATTTGGGAGGCTGAGACAGGAGGATTACAGATTTGCAGCCAGCCTCAGCTACTTAGTGAGGCCCTTTGCAATTTAGTAAGACCCTGTTTCAAAATAAATAAAATAATCCAGGCGTGATGGCACATGCTTGTAATCCCAGCATTTGGGAGGCTGAGACTGGAGGATCCGGGTTGGTGGCCAGCCTCAGCTGTTAGCGAGACCCTCTGCAACTTAGTGAGACCCTGTTTCAAAATAAAGAATAAGCCGGGCGTGGTGGCGCACGCTTGTAATCCCAGCATTTGGGAGGCTGAGACCGGAGGATCTGGGTTCGCGGCCAGCCTCAGCTACCTAGTGAGGCACTCCGCAACTTAGTGAGACTCGGTTTCAAAATAAAGGATAAAAAATAGGGCTGGGGGGGGAGCTCGGAGGTAGAATGCCCCTGAGTTCAATCCCCAGTACCACAAAAAAAATAAAAATAAAAATAAATAAAGAATAAAAAATAGGACTAGGAGCTGGGCGTGGTGGCGCACACTTGTAATCCCAGTACTTGGGAGGCTGAGACCAGAGTATCCGGGTTTGCGGGCAGCCTCAGCTGCTTAGTGAGGCCCTCCGCAACTAGTGAGACCCTGTTTCAAAATAAAGAATAAAAAATAGGGAGAAGGTATAATGCCTCTGGGTTCCATCCCCAGTACCGCAAAAAAAAAAAAAAAAAAAAAATAGGGCTTGGGCTGTAGCTCAGAGTTAGAATGCCCCCAGGTTCCATCCCCAGTACCACAAATAAATTAATTAATTAATGAATAAAATAGATCTGAGGGTATAGCCCAAAGGTAGAAGACCCCTGGATTCCATCCCCAGTACCAAAAAAATAAAAATAAAGAATAAAAAATAGAAGCCGAGCATGGAGGCACACACTTGTTATCCCAATACTTGGGAGGCTGAGACAGGAGGATTGCAGGTTCGCAGCTAGCCTCAGCTACTTAGTGAGGCCCTCCGCAATTTAGTGAGACCCTGTTTCAAAATAAAGAATAAAATAGGAGTCGGGCTTGTTGGCGCACACTTGTAATCCCAGTACTTGGGAGGCTGAGACCGGAGGATCCGGGTTCGCAGCCAGCCTCAGCTACTTAGGCCCTCCGCAACTTAGTGAGACAGTTTCAAAATTACGGCTGGGGTGTAGTTTGGAGGTAGAATGCCCCTAGGTTCCATCCCCAGTACTGCAAATAAATAAATAAATAAAATAGGGCTGGGGGTATACCTCGGTAGTAAAATGCCGCTGGGTCCAATCCCCAGTACCGTTAAAAAAAATAGGGCTGGGGGTGTAGCTTGAAGGTAAAATGCCCCTGGGTTCAATCCCCAGTAGCACACACACACACACACACAAAAAGAATGGTGTGTTGGTGGTGGCAACGGCACATGCATGTAATCCCATTACTTGGGAGGTTGAGACAGGAGAATAGCAGGTTTGAAGTCAGCCTCAGCAACTTAACGAGGCTCTCAGAAACTTAGTGAAACCCTATTTCCAAGTAAAATATAAAATAGGTCTGGGGTGTAGCTTGGAAGTAGAATGCCCCTGGGTTCAATCCTCAGTGCTGAAAGAAATTTAAAAAAAAAATTGTGTGCGTGCGTGTGTGTGCGTGCGTGTCTGTGTGTGTGTGTGTGTGTGTGTGTGTGTGTGTGGTATTAGGAATTAAACCCAGAAGCATTCTACCTCCGAGTTTACCCCTAGGCCTATTTTATTTTATTTATTTATTTATTTATTTATTTGCGATACTGGAAATTGAACTCAGAGGCATTCTACCTCCAAGCTATACCTCCAGCCCTATTTTTTATTCTTTATTCTTTATTGTGAAACAGGGTCTCACTAAGTTGTGGAGTGCCTCACTAGGTAGCTGAGGCTGGCTGCGAACCCGGATCCTGTGTTTTCAGCCTCCCAAATGTTGGGATTACAAGCGTGCGCCACCACACCTGGCTCTATCTTATTTATTTACTTATTTATTTATTTATTTATTTTGCAGTACTGGGGATTGAACTCAGGGGCATTCTACCCGGATCCTCCGTCTCAGCCTCCCGGCTTCTTATTTATTTATTTATTTATTATTATTTTTTTTTTCGGTACTGGGGATTGAACTCAGGGGCATTCTACCTCTGAGCTACATCCCCAGCCCTATTTTTTATTCTTTATTTTGAAACCGAGTCTCACTAAGTTGCGGAGTGCCTCACTAGGTAGCTGAGGCTGGCCGCGAACCGGGATCCTCCGGTCTCAGCCTCCCGAATGCTGGGATTACAAGCATGCGCCACCACACCCGGCTTCTTATTTATTTTTGAAACAGGGTCTTGTTAGGCTGATGAGAGTCTCACTACTTACTGAGGCAGTAGTGATCCTCTTCTCTCAGCCTTCCACGTCCTGGGATTACAAATGTGCACCACCACGCCAGGTTTAATATCTTTTACCTAATTACGAGTGTTGGGGTTCAAATGTATTTAGAAATACAATATTGCTGGGCATGGTGGCACATGCTTGTAATCCCAGCATTTGGGAGGTTGAGACTGGAGGATCCAGGTTCTCAGCCAGCCTCGGCTACCTAGTAAGGCACTCTGAAACTTAGTGAGACCCTGTTTCAAAATAAAGAATAAAAAATAGGAGCCGGGTGTGGTGGCGCACGCTTGTAATCCCAGCATTTGGGAGGCTGAGACCGGAGGGTCCGGGTTCGCGGCCAGCCTCAGCTACCTAGTGAGGCACTCCGCAACTTAGTGAGACTCTGTTTCAAAATAAAGAATAAAAAAATAGGGCTGGGGGTGTAGCTCGGAGGTAGAATGCCCCTGAGTTCAATCC
>PVLC010048086.1:0-10870 GCA_004027655.1 Graphiurus murinus
GGCGTGGTGGCGCACGCTTGTAATCCCAGCATTCGGGAGGCTGAGACCAGAGGATCCGGGTTCGCAGCCAGCCTCAGCTACCTAGTGAGGCATTCTGCAACTTAGTGAGACTCGGTTTCAAAATAAAAAGAATAAAAAATAGGGCTGGGGGTATAGCTCGGAGGTAGAACGCCCCTGAGTTCAATCCCTAGTGCCGCAAAAAAAAAAAAAAAAAAAAAAAAAAAAAAAAAAAAAAAAAAAAGAAAAGAAAAGAAAAACCATCTTGCCCTGGGCTTTTGTTTGATGGTAAGCTCTTTATTGCTGTTTCTATTTCTTTGATTGTTATTGGTCTCTTTAAGTTTTCTATATCTTCTTGATTCAATTTAGGGAGGTTATATGTGTCTAGAAATGTGTCAATTTCTTCTAGATTTTCCATTGTGTTGGAGTATAGTTTTTCAAAATAGGTTCTGATAATCCTCTGTATTTCCATACTGTCTGTGGTAATATCACCTTTTTCATCTCTTATTTCGGTTATTTGGGTTGATTCTCTCTTTCTTCTGGTTAGGTTGGCCAATGGTTTATCGATCTTCTTTATTTTTTCAAGAAACCAGCTTTTGGTTTTATTGATTTTCTGTATTGTTTTTTTTAATTCTCTATTTCACCAATTTCTGCTCTGATTTTCATGATTTCCTGTCTTCTATTGGCTTTGGGGTTAGACTGTTCTTGTTTTTCAAGTGCTTCGAGCTATGTCATTAGGTTATTTATTTGGTGATTTTCTGTTCTTCCTATGTGGGCACTCAGTGCTATAAATTTGTCTCTTAGTACTGCCTTTAGGGTGTCCCAAAGGTTTTGATATGTTGTGTCTCTGTTTTCTTTGGTTTCTAGGAATTTCTTAATTTCTCCCTTTACTTCTTCTGTGACCCAATCTTCATTGAGCAATGTGGTGTTCAGTCTCCATGTGTTTCCCCAGTTACTTTGGATCTTCTTGGAGTTTATTTCTAGTTTCACTCCATTGTGGTCGGGGAAGATGCAGGGAATTATGTTGCATTTTTTGAATTTGCCAATGCTCACTTTGTGGCCCAGAATGTGGTCTATTTTGGAGAAGGTTCCGTGGGCTGCTGAGAAAAATGTGAATTCAGCTGTAGTTGGGTGAAATATTCTGTATGTGTCTAATAGGTCCATTTGGTTTATGGTATTATTTAGGTCTGAAGCATCTTTACTGACCTTTTTTTTGAAGTTCGGTCTAGTGATGTGAGAGGGGTGTTGTAGTCTCCCAGTATTAGTGTATTGGGATCTATGTGTGATTTTATATCATGTAGAGTTTGTTTCATGAAAGTAGCTGCACCTATGTTTGGGGCATAGATATTGATAAGTGTTATTTCCTCTTGCTGTATTGTTCCTTTTACTAGTAAAAAGTGACCTTTTTTGTCTCTTTTGATGAGCTTAGGCTTGAAATCTAATTTATCCGATATCATAGTTGCTACTCCTGCTTGTCTTTGAGTTCCATTGGCATGAATTACCTTACTCCAGCCCTTCACCTTTAGTTTGTGGGAATCTTTGTATGTAAGGTGTGTTTCTTGCAGGCAGCATATAGATGGATTCTGGGTTTTGATCCATTTTGCCACCTTGTGCCTTTTTATTGGGGAGTTGAGACCATTTATATTCAGTGTGAATATTGAGAGATGATTTTTAATTCCTAACATTTTGGGGTTTGACTTCTGTTTGCAGTAGTGTTTGTTCTTCTTTGCTTAGTTGTTTGCTTCCTGGAAATTATTGTTTCTCTGTTTCTGACGTTTACTTGTTAGTTCTTCTTTGTAGTTAATCTCTGAGTATTTTCTCTCGTGCTGGTTTGGAAGACATAAATGCTTTCAGATTTTGTTTGTCATGGAAGGTTTTTATATCCCCGTCAATTTTGAGAGAGAGTTTTGCTGGGTAGGAGAATCTTGGCTGCAAGTTATTTTCTTTCAGAGTTTGGAATATGTTACTCCAGACCCTCCTGGCTTTCATGACTTGGTTTGGGAGGTCTGGAGTGATTCTAATTGGTTTGGCTCTAAATGTTACTTGGCCTTTAACTTTTGTTGCCTTTAGGATTCTTTCCTTAGCTTCTACATTAGTCATCTTGATTATTATGTGGCGTGGTGAACCTCTTCTTTGGTCTTGTCTGAAGGGAGTTCTATATGTTTCCTGCACCTGTGTGCCAATTTCTCTTTATATGTTTGGAAAGTTCTCTGATATTACTTCTTTGGAAAGGTTGTTTATTCCATTAGTTTCAACTTCTAATCCCTCTTCTATGCCTATTATTCTTAGATTAGCTCTTTTAAAATTGGCCCAGATCTCATCGATGTCGGATTCATACTGTCGGATTTTTTTTCTAGATTATGTATAATGGATTCATTTTTGGAATGGTCATCTTCTAGGGTGATATTCTGTTTTCCATGTGGTCTAATCTATTGTTTATAGTTTGTATTGATGCCTTCACTTCTATTATTGCATCTTTCACATCTTTCACTTCCCTCAAGGCTTCGCTATAATTCCTACTCAGGGTGTCATATTCTTTGTTTATTTGTTCCTTTATTTCTTTCCAGCTCTCTCTGCATTCTTTCTGGAAGTTTTGTATCGCTTTTATTATTAAAGATCTGAATTGTCCTTCTGGTAAGCTCTGCCAATCAGTGTCATTGAGTTCTGTTATTGTGGGGTCTTGTTGACTCATTGTTTCTTTGGTGTTTCTCCTTCTCATGGTTTCCCTGTTCTTAGATTTATAACTTTGCTGCTCTTGCACGCTTTCTCTGAATTTGTAGGTTTCTTATTTTTGTTTTCTCTCTGTGAATGGTATCTTGTACTGAGTTGCAATTACTCTGGTATTTCTTCTGCCTGCTCTATTGGTGTCTTTGGTGGGTTTCAGGTGTTGACTTCTAGGATCTAGTAAAAGCGAAAAAGCAACCAATCCTCTGAACAAACATACATAAATTGAAGCAATGCAAAGTAAAAACAGAGTAAAAACGGAGCAAAACAAAGCAAAAAAAACCCCAAAAACCCAGAAAACAAGAAACATCAGCAAGAAGCAAAATAAAAATCCCTGCAAGTTTGTAAGGACAGATCTGGTTTGGCCTCTGCAGATCTTTTGGGCAGATTTCTGCTGCTGCTGCGGGTGGCAGACAAGATGGCAGTTGCTACTGCCGCGCACGCGCCGGCTTCCCCGTTCTCCCTGGTCTGCTCCTTAGATTCTGACCAACTGTCTGTTTCTTTACTCACTTTTAAGCTGATTTGCTTCTCCTTCCTTCCGTTGAGAAGCTGTTCCTGCAGCAGTTTTGATTCAAGCTCTGGAGTGCAGTTATCTCTGCTCTGGTTCTGCAGGGAGAGGTGAGCTGGGATGGTCCTGCACAGGCCTAAGCTGGTCGTACCACGCGTTCTGGTCTCTGTCGAAGGTGCCTCGAAATGCCGCCTGGCTAGGATAAGGAGTTAGGGAGTTGCTCACTCCACCTCTGGCTGGTGTGATATTCTATTTTCAGTGTGATCTAATCTGCTGTTTATAGTTTGTATTGATGCATTCATTTTGGTTATTTCATCTTTCACTTCCTTCAGTGCTTCTCTTTGGTTCCTTTTCAGGTCATCGAATTCTTTGTTTATTTGTTCCTTTATTTCTTTAAAGCTCTGCCTAAATTCTTTCTGAAAATCCTGTATTGTTTCTAGTATTAAAGATCTGAATTGTTCTTCTGGTAATCTCTGCCATTCTGGGTTGGTGAGATCTGTATTTGAGGGGTTGTGGTAGCTCATTGTTTGTTTGTTATTTTTCCTTCCCTTGGTTCCCCTGTTCTTGGATTTATATCTTTGCTGCTCTTGCAAGTTTTCTTCTCCAATCTCTGCAGGGGGGGTTAGGTGTCTGAAGGTATATACAGGAATAGTTTGTATTCAGTGATAGAGGTTGGGTGAGAAGTCACAGTAGTGCATGCAGGAATAGGGCAAAGAAGAGAGTATCTTCCAGTGGAATAAAAGGTTGAGTGTGTTGTGGTGATATATTGTTAAAGATTAGTGATAGTAGATATGTCAGGAGATTCTGGTAGTCAGTATAGAGTTTTGAATGTGATAGTATGAGATGGTCTTGATATGAGACAGGAAAAAAAGAAAAAGAAAAGAGAGGAAGTAAAATGTTGAGGAGAGGAATATATAGGGGAGAGAAGAGGGGGAAGCTTGTAAAAGGGAAAGGGAGGAGATTCAACAGACTAAGCAAGTATTAACAAAGCAAGCAATCATCCAAACAAACACAAGTAAATCTAAGCAATACAGAAAGAATACTGAGTAAAAACAGATAAAACATAACACATTAAAATAAACAGACTAACAAAGATACAGAAACCAAAACATAAAAACAGCCACCAATCACTAAGACAAGCACTCTGCTAGTTCATAAGTACCAAGCTTAAATTTTCGAGTGTGTCTCTGGCATTTGTATTTGCTCAGTCAGTGCAGGCAGTGGGTTTGTTGCTGTTAGCTTATGTCTCTGGGCTGTTCACAGGAGTTCCCACAAGTCAGGGGCCCAATTCAACTTACATCTCCCTGTTGCTGGTATTTCTGTTTTTGTTTGTTCCTCCTCTGGTCTCAGGGGGTGCTCTAGGTCAATGGAGGTATGGATAGCTGGTGGGTGGGATGTTGTATGGGAGGGGCTGGTGCACAAAATGGTGCCCGCCTGCTCACAGCTCCCGCAGGCTCACGACTCCCGTGGCTCACGGATCCCGTTGCCGGCTCGCGTACGCGGTGCCTGCTTCCTTGTTTCCTAGAGTCTGTGCAGCTCCACACCTCTTTTTTCTGTCAAGAAGTTGCATTTGCTGCTGTCCTGGTTCAATCTCTGTTGTGCAGTTGTTTGGCCAGTCCCTGCAGTGGTGCCCTGGAAATGTCCCACTGGAGCTTATGCTGATCGTTCCACAGTCTGGTCGCTGTAGCTGGTGGGAGTTCCCTGCATGCGTGGATGTGGCACGCCACGCCTATTCGCTGGATCCGCCGAGGTGCCTGTAGTTCTCAGTTCTAGGTCCCGGTTCCACCGAGTCCGCAGCCCACAAGGGGCCTGTGGACCACTCGGGGTCCACTCGGAGCCCGCGCGGATCTCACAGCTCACAGGGGGCTTCTGCTTGTTGGTCTCCTGTATTTTCCAAAGGCTCTCCAAGTCCTCTTCTGTTGTGGTTCAGCTTTTGCCCCTTTTTGTTGCTTTTTCCTTCTGTTAAGAAGCTGGGGTTTTTTTGGCAAATTTGATTTGAAATCACAGCGTCTGGGTAACAGCATTTCACTCAGGCGCCATCTCAAGTCCGTCTTAGATTCGTTGTTAACACTGCCTTTTACTCCTGTTCTACAGATTCCTCCTGTGAAGAAAATAACTATGGAAAATGACTCCTCAGTGACAGAGTTTATTCTTATGGGGTTGACAGACCTACCTGAGCTCCAATTGCCCCTGTTCGTCCTGTTCTTTGTAAACTATATAGTCACTGTGGTGGGAAACTTTATCTTAATTAATCTAATTTGTATGAATTCACAACTTCATACTCTCATGTGCTTTTTCCTCTTCAATCTGTCCTTCATTGATTTCTGTTATTCATTTGTCTTCACCCCTAAAATGCTGATGAGCTTTGTATCAGAGAGGAACAGCATCTCCTTCTCATGATGCATGACTCAGCTGTTTTTCTATGGCATCAATGTCAATTCAGAGTGCTATGTGCTGACAGCCATGGTGGTGGTGACAGATAACCGCTATGTGGTCATCTGTCAGTCAGCCCCTCCTGTATACTGCCGTCATGTCCCCCAGGGTTTGCTGTCTGCTGATGTTTGGGTCCTACCTCATGGGGTTTGCTGGAGCCGTGGTCCACATGGGATGCATGATCAGGCTCAGCTTCTGCAATTTCAGCCTCATCAACCACTACATGTGTGACATTTTCCTCCTCCTACAGCTATCCTGCAGCAGCACCTACACCAATGAGCTCGTGAGTGCTGTCATTGTATCCACAGTTATTATTGCATCTAACCTTGTTATCTTCATCTCGAATGCTATGATTCTTCATAATGTCATTCATAAGTCATCAGCTAAGGGCTGGTCCAAAGCCATGAGCACCTGTGGTTCTCATATAGTCACTGATGGCCTATTCTATGGATCTGGGATGCTAACTCACATTAAACCATCATCTTCAGGGTCTTTGGATTATGGGAAATACTTCTCTGTGTTCAACACTCTTGTGGTTCCCATGCTGAATCCCCTCTTCTACAGCCTCAGGAACAAGGAAGTGAAACTCGCTCTGAAGAGAACTCTGAAGATGATCACAACCTGACTGAACTCATGGCCTGCCTTGTCCTTGTCCCCACTGCTGGTTGTTATTCTCTGTTTCCTTCCTACCTTCCTTCTATTCTTTTGGTTTTCTTCTCGTCATCTTTCCTTCTACCATCTGGGTAGATTTTCTGCTGCAACACCTTTTCTTCTCCTACTTGCAATATAATCATGTGAACTTACCCTTGGACTTGAGACTCATTCTTAGTCCCAAGGTACCTCCAATCAGGTCTGTATCCTCTATAGCAGATGGAGATACTGGGATGATATTTTTTCCGATCTAAAGATGACATTGCCTCCTCTTTTTCTCTTATATGTTTTTTTCAGTCACGAAAAGCCAAGGAGTTGTGTGCTTTTTGACAAATTTCTTTATTTTTCATTTGATGATTTGTCCCATTTAATTTACTAGTATTTTGTTAAGAATTTTTGCCACTATATTAATCAGGAATACAGATCTATAGTTTATTTCTTTATTTTGTATCTTTGGTTTTTGCACCAGGATGATGCTGGCCTTATAAGAAAAGTTTTGTAGCATTCCTTCCATTTCCATTTTTTTATTGGTGCATTGTAATCATACATCTTGATGAAGTTCAGGGTGATAGAGGCATACATGCACACATCACTCATTGATCCTTCTCCCAGTTCCCATCCTATTCCCTCTCCCTCTCCTCCTTCACTTGCTCAGCACTGTTACTGACTTTGATATATTTGTGTATATACATCATGTTCATTGAGGTGTTTCCCTCTTTCCCCCCTGCTATCACCCTCAGTTAGTTTGCCTTTTTTGTGTGTGTGGTTCCGGTGATTGAACCCAGAGAGAGGCATTCTATCTCTGAGCTATACCCTCAGCCCTATTTTTTATTCTTTATTTTGAAACAGGGTCTCACTAAGTTGTGGAGGGCCTCCCTAAGTAGCTGAGGCTGGCCGTGAACCTGCGATCCTCTTGCCTCAGACTCCCAAGTACTGGGATTACAAGTGTGCACCACCACACCCACACCACCACACTTAGGTTGCCTTCTTCTCTCATCTAAGGTTTCTCCTCCTTTGTCTGGAGTCCCTACTATGCCCCATTTTCTCCCTAGCTTCCACATATTAGGGAGAACATCTGATTTTTCACTTTTTGTGAGTGACTAATCTCACTTAGCATAATGTTCTCAAGTTCCATCCATTTCCCTGCAAATTACATGATTTTGTTCTTCTTTATGGCTGAGTAAAATTCTTTTGTGTACATATCCCAGTTTTTTAATCCATTCAACTGTTTATGGACATCTCAGTTCAAATTCCTTCTTGGTACTGATTTTGCTGTTTCCCACTGATTTTAGTATGTTGTGCTGTCATTATTTCAATTTTTTTTTTCAAAATTTCCTTTCAATTTTTGAATCATTTAAGTGAAATTAGAATTATTTCTTCAAACATTTTCTAGAATTCATCTAGAAAGCTGTCAGGTTCTGGACTTTTTCCTTAGATGGGAGATTATTAATAACTGTTTAATCTTATTATTTGTTATTGGTCTGCTTCAATCTTCTGTTTCCTTGGGATTCAATTTTGGTAGATTTTACATGTTCAGGAATTTATCCAGTTCTCTAGCATATAACAGTTCATACTAGCTTCTTATGATCCTTTGTATTTCTAGGCTGATGTTATAAACTGATGTTATAATGTCTCCTTTTTCATTTCCGCTTATATTGATTTGGGTTTTCTCTTTTTGTCTTGATTAGTCTAGCTAAAGGTGTAGTCAATTTTTTTTATTCTTTCAAAAAACAAACTCTACTTAATTGGCATTTTATTTTTATTTTATTTATTTATGTTTTCATCTTTACAGATTTCCTTTTACTAATTTTGTGTTTGGTATATTCTTGCTTTTCCAAGCCCTTCAGGTATATTGTTAGGTTGTGTATTTGATATCTATTTATATTTGTTTATTTATTTGTACTGGGGGTTGAATCTAGGGATGTTCTACCTCTGAGTTACACCCATAGACCTATTTTATTTAAAAAAAAAACAGAGTCTTGCTAAGTTGCTGAGGGTCTCACTAAATGTTAAGCTACTGATGCTGTCCTCAAACCTGTGATCCTTCTGTCTGAGCTTCCCAAGTACTGGGATGACAGGTCTGCAGCACTGCATGTGGCTCTATTTTTTGATGTATGCATTTATTACTCTAAACTTCCTTCTTGGTACTGATTTTGCTGTTTCCCACTGATTTTAGTATGTTGTGCTGTCATTTTTATTTGCTTGTAGAAATTTTTGACTTCTCTTAAATTCTTCAATTGATGATTGTTCATTTAGGAGCCTTTTATTCAATTTCCATGTATTTGTAAGTTCTCTATTCACATTACTGATTTGTACTTTGATTCCATTGTGTTCTGAGAAGTTTTAAATCTACAAACAGATTTTTCTTAAAGAGTTGAAGAATTTACAAAATTTTTATTTTATGTTTGTGTGTGTGTGTGTGTGTGTGTGTGTGTGTGTGTGTGTGTGTGTACTCAGAATTGAGTCCAGGCATTATTCTTTTGAGCAACAAAAACACCCATTTTTATTTTTTATTTTGAACCAGAGTCTAGCTAAGTTACTATCTGCTGGCCTTGAACCTGTGATCCACTTATTTCAGCCTCCCAAGTACTGGGATTACAGGCTTGTGTAATCCACAGTACCTGGATTTTGAAAGTAATAGTCAAGAAAGATTGGAAAATTAGAGCTCAATATACTGATACCCCAAAACAAGGGATATATTTTAATGGTTACTTTATTGAAAACAATTTTAGTTTATGTAATAAATAGGAATATCATGAAATATTTAGGCTTGAAACCCAGAATTCAAAAAAATAAAGTAGTATATATGAGATAAACTTCTCATTTAATGGTAAATATGGTACTATCAAATTTTGTGCATGCACAAATATCCCTATCACTCTGAACTACATTACTAAGTAAGATTACAATAATATCAGGATAATTTTGATGTCTATGCATAACTAAGGCAATCTGGGAAACTTTTATTATAACCCAGGCTATAGCAAAGGTCTTGGAGGTTAAATGGTGACTGAATAGATAATGAAGAAATTCTGTAGAGATGTACTTTGTACATTTCAAAAGGGAATAAAACCCAGAACCAGGGGCAGCATGCTGGTGGTGGTAGTGGTAGGAACTGTAAACCCAGAGACACTTGTTTTACCTTCCTCTTGGAGACATTTATGTAGCTTCCAAAGCAAAAGACTCCAGGGGCATTGCTTTTCTTTACCCTAGGAGAGCTTGTTTATATTTGGGCAATAGGGCTTCATATCCTCTATTGAGGACATGAAGGGAGGAATGCTGAGCCAGTCTCCTACATAAAACACCATTCTCTCTCTCTCTCTGACATGAAGCCCTAATTCATCAGGTTTTGGGTGAAGTGTGTATGAATGACAAGTGTGTATGCATGACTGAGACAGACATCAAGGTCAAACTCAGTCTCTAGGTAAAAATGGGGAGAAAAACCTGAATACAGTAAGTTGCAACAACCTTGGCCATCTGGGTATGTTCCCCTTAAAGGAGTACACTCCATAGCCCTTTGAGTCCTCACATCTAGATCCCCTTTTGGTAGGGTGGCCATTCAGTTGGTTACCTTTGTGGGAACCTCTAGTTGTGGAATCATGGTAAGTGAGAACCAGGAAATCTCATCTGGAGGATTTGTCCCCATCTGTAAATGCAGGGTCTTGTCCTCCTGGCTTATCTGTTGTCCAACGATTTGTATTTGTATCTATTTTCCCTGTGTAAAATGCCAATGATGTGTCACTTGACTCCTGCAGGATCTCTTTGAGAGTTTCAGCTAAATGTTTTGCTTATGAGTGGTAAAAGTAAAAAAAAAAAAGAGAGAGAGAGAAAGTGAACACAAAAATCAGGAGATTAAACAGATCACAGAAGGTTTAAGAAAATTGCAAATGATTTGTTAAGGATAAAACATATAAATTATTCTATGTTTAAAACAATTATGTCAAGACATAAATCTGCTTTTGATAAAATTTACAAAAAATAGCCTAACTTTGAGCAAATCTTTGACATTTTTATTAAGATAATTTCCTACGTTTTAATTTTTTTTTAATTTTTTATTGTAGTATTTCGTGCAATATAGCATACATCTTTGTTAAGTACGGGTTGTTAACATCATATTTGCACACAGTTCTCATTTAACCCTTTCCCCAATTCCCACCCCAATCCCCTCCCCCTCCCTCCCCCTCAGGTTCACTTCGGTGAGTGACCTTGATATGATTGTGTAATTACATCACGTGCTTGAGGGCGTCCCTCTACCCCCTGCGTCCACTACAATTAAATCAACTTCATTGCTTATTGAGGATCTCTCCTTTTCATCTGGAGATCCTCTTATGCCACATCCCCTCCCTAGCATCCACATGTTAGGGAGAACATATGCTTCTTAATTCTTTGTGACTGACTAATCTCACTTAACATAATGTTTTCCAGTTGCATCCATTTCCCTGCAAAGAACATGATTTTATTCTTCTTTATGGCTGAGTAAAATTCCATTGTGTACATATCCCATAGTTTTGTAATCCATTCATCTGTAGTTGGACATCTTGGCTGCTTCCATAGTTT
>PVLC010048087.1:0-10868 GCA_004027655.1 Graphiurus murinus
TTTTTTTTTTTTTTTTTTTGCGGTACTGGGGATTGAACTCAGGGGCATTCTACCTCCGAGCTACACCCCCAGCCCTATTTTTTATTCTTTATTATGAAACCGAGTCTCACTAAGTTGCGGAGTGCCTCACTAGGTAGCTGAGGCTGGCCGCGAACCCGGATCCTCCGGTCTCAGCCTCCCGAATGCTGGGATTACAAGCATGCGCCACCATGCCCGGCCAACACGTGGTATTTTGAAAGTGGCTTCTTTTACCATAATATTTTCAAGATTCATTCTGTTGTAGCATGTATCAATATCTCATTTATATATATATATGATATGTATATGACATATATATGATATATCAGATATGTATATCTGTTACATAGATGCTTATATATATTAATTTTTAAAACAGATTTATTGAAATATAATTTACAAACTATATAACTAATTTAAAGTATACAATTATATGGTATTTTGTACATTTATAAACATCATGGTCAATTTTAAAATATTTTCATCACCTCAAAAAGAAATCCCAAACTTTTTTTTTTTTTTTTTTTTTTTGCGGTACTGGGGGTTGAACTCCGGGGCATTCTACCTCCGAGCTATACCCCCAGCCCTATTTTTTATTCCTTATTTTGAAACCGGGTCTCACTAAGTTGCGGAGTGCCTCACTTAGGTAGCTGAGGCTGGCCGCGAACCCGGATTCTCCGGTCTCAGCCTCCCGAATGCTGGGATTACAAGCATGCGCCACCACGCCCGGCTCCAAACTTTCTAATCATCATCCACTCCCTCCCCCAGATCTCCCCACTAGTCCCTAAGCAACTGCTAGTCTGCTTCCCATATTACAGACTTCCCTCTTCTAGACTTCCACTTGAATGGAATCATGTAGCTTGTGGTCTCTTGTGTCTGATTTATTTAATTTAACGTAATGTTTTCGAGATTCATATATGTTGTATCATGTATCAGTACTTTATTCCTTTTATGGCTGAATAATATTCCTGATATGGATTTGTTTAATCCATTAATTAATACACATTTGAGTTGTTTTCTCAAAAAAAAAAAAAAAAAGAAGAAGGAGAAAAAATAGAACTGGGGATGTAGCTCAGAGGTAAAATGCTTTTGGGTTCAATCGCAAGTACCACTAAATCAATCAATCAATAAATACTTTTAATTTAATGTAGCCAACCAGGTATGGTGGCACCAGCCTGTAATCTCAATACTTAGGAGGCTAAGCCAGGAGTATTATAAGTTTGAGACCAGCCTCAGCAACTTAGCAAGGTCCTCAGCAACTTAGTGAGACTGTTTCAAAATAAAAAGATGAAAATAGGGCTAGAGGTGTAACTCAGAGGCAGAATGCCCCGGGTTCAATCCCTAGTAACCCCCAACACACACAAATATATATATATATATATATATATATATAGAGAGAGAGAGAGAGAGAGAGAGAGAGAGAAGAAACCAAAACAAAGCATGTTTATGACCAGATGCAATCCACAGGTGGTCTCTGATCCAGAGTCTGTTCATATATCAAAATGTTCATCGTATTTCTGAGAGGGATTGTTGAAACCTAAGTATAAATCTTAGCAGTATCCTGTAGTTGGGCACTTTGGGAAGAGGGTTTTATAAACAAAACCTTCCTACTTCTATTCTCCCAGGCATACGTGGAGGCAAAGGAGAGATAGAAATAGCACGCATACAGTTATCTAGTATCTGGCATAGTACTGGTCTCACAGTTTAATCTTGATAATGAGTAAAGTCTGCTAATGGTGTATCTTGATCTAATCTACAAGAATTGGAACAGTATTTGAAGACTAGCAGACAATTCACAACACTTCTCTGCAAGTAGAAGTGCCAGACAGTGAAAGAGTGCAACTCAGTGAGATTCCATATAATTGACATTCATGTGAATATAAGTCCTGGAAATGTGACTAATCCAAAATGAGAGGTGTTGTCACAGTATAAATAAACACAAGATTTTGAAAATGTACAAAGAAAAAGAATGTAAACTGTCTAAGTTTTTATACTGGTGACATTATTACATTTTGAGTATAGTGGGTTAAATAAAATATTATTAATTTAAAAAGAGAGAGCTGGGCGTGGTGGCGCACACTTGTAATCCCAGTACTTGGGAGGCTGAGACTGGAGGATCCGAGTTCACCGCCAGCCTCAGCTATTTAGTGAGGCCCTCCACAACTTAGTGAGACCCTGTTTCAAAATAAAGAATAAAAAATAGGGCTGGGGGTGTAGCTTGGAGGTAGAATGTCCCTGGGTTCAATTCGCAGTACCAAAAAAAAAAAAAAATAGCAGGCATATTAGTTTGCTAGGGCTGTTACAACAAAGTGCCACAGTCTGGGTGGCTTAAAAAACAAAAATTTATCTTCTCACCATTCTGGAGGCTCGAAGTCTAAGACTGAGGTGTCAGCAGGTGTTTTGTTGTTGTTGTTTTTCTGAGGTCTCTCTCCTTGGCTTGTAGACGACTGTCTTCTTGGGTCTTCACATAGTCTTCCCTCCGTCTGTGTGTGTGTTCTAATTCCTTCTTCTTCTTCTTTTTTTTTTTTTTTTTTTTTTTTTTGCGGTACTGGGGATTGAACTCAGGAGCGTTCTACCTCCGAACTATACCCTCAGCCCTATTTTTTATTCTTTATTTTGAAACCAGATCTCACTAAGTTGTGGAGTGCCTCACTAGGTAGCTGAGGCTGGCCGTGAACCCGGATCCTCCGGTCTCAGCCTCCCGAATGCTGGGATTACAAGCGTGCGCCACCATGCCCGGCTTTAATTCCGTCTTCTTATGAGGACACCAGTCATATTGGATTAGGGACCATACTAATGTCCTATTTTAACTTAATTGCTTCTTTCAGGTGCTCTATCCAAATTGGGTCACTTTCTGAGTTGCTGGGATGAGGACTTCAATAGATCAATTTTGAGCCAGGTGCAGTGGTACGTGCCTGTAGTCAAGGTACTTGGAAGGTTGAAGTGGGTGGAATAGGAAACAAACAGTCAGATGTGGACAGACTGGTGTAAAGTAGATCAGGTCAATCACCTCCCTTAACATTATGCTTCGATACACACAGCCTATAATCATCTTAGCACACCTCCCTGTCCTCATACACCAACCTTCACTTAAGTCTTTCATAGCATGCATATACATCCCACCCAGTGGCTATGTATTTGGTTTTGTTTGTTTGTCTTTATTCTCCTGCTAACTTTCATCTGGTCAAAAAAAAAGATCTTTTTTTCCCCCATTGCTCCAGCCTGTTGAGCTGCCTGTAGATTGTTGTTGTTGTTGTTTTTTCTTATGGTACTGTGGATTGAGCCCAGGGGCATTCTACCTCTGAGCTACACCCCAACCCTTTTTATTTTTTATTTTGAAACAGGGTCTCCCTAAGTCACTGAGGATCTCAGCAAGTTGCTGAAGCTGGCCTCAAAACTATGATCTTCCTGCCACTGTACCCAGCTAGCAGCCTAAAATTTAAAAGCCGGGCGTGGTGGCACACACTTGTAATCTCAGTACTTGGGAGGCTGAGACAGGAGGATCGTAGGCCCTCTGCAACTTAGTGAGACCCTGTTTTAAAATAAAAAATAAAAAGCCGGGTGTGGTGGTGCACACTTGTAATCCTAGTACTTGGGAGGCTGAGACAGAAGGATTGCAGGTTCGAGGACAGCCTCAGCAATTTAGTGAGGCTCTCAGCAACCTAGTGACCCTGTTTCCAAATAAGAAATAAAATCAGAAGCCGGGCGTGGTGGCGCACGCTTGTAATCTCAGCATTCGGGAGGCTGAGACCGGAGGATCCGGGTTCGCGGCCAGCCTCGGCTACCTAGTGAGGCACTCCGCAACTTAGTGAAACTCGGTTTCAAAATAAAGAATAAAAATTAGGGCTGGGGGTGTAGCTCGGAGGTAGAATGCCCCTGAGTTCAATCCCCAGTACCGAAAAAAAAAAAAAAGAAATAAAATCAGTCTGAGGGTGTAACTCGGAGGTAGAATGCCTCTGGGTTCAATCCCCAGTACCACAAAAAAAATAAAATAAAATAGGGCTAGGGGGTGTAGCTTGGAGGTAGAATGCCCCTAGATTCAATCCCCAGTACCAAATAAATAAATAATCACCCAAAGTATTAGTGGCTGCCCTGAATCAGTTTGGTCTCTGCTGTCCAAAATTTCCCAATCTATTGGAAGATGTGAGAAACATACAACTGAAACACAGTCTTCTCCAACCGTCAAGAGAAAGAGGGATGGGAGAAGAGAGGGCATTCGAGTGACCTATGATCCAAACCTAAGAGCAGAGCTGCAGGTGGATTCATACCTCTTTGCCTGAATCTGCATCAAGATTGCCATGTCAGCTGGGAGTGGTGGCACATGCTTGTAATCTCAGTACTTGGGAGGCTGAGACAGAAGGATTACAGGTTTGAGGATGGCCTCAATAAGTGAGACCCTGTTTCCAAATAAAAATTTAAAAAATAGGGCTGGTGAGCCGGGTGTGGTGGCGCACACTTGTAATCCCAGCATTCGGGAGGCTGAGACTGGAGGATCCGGGTTCATGGCCAGCCTCAGCTACCTAGTGAGGCACTCTGCAACTTAGTGAGACTTGGTTTCAAAATAAAGAATAAAAAATAGGGCTGGGGGTGTAGCTCGAAGGTAGAATGCCCCTGAGTTCAATCCCCAGTACTGAAAAAAAAAAAAATAAGGCTGGGGTGTAGCTCAGAGGTAGAATGTCCCTGAGTTCAATCCCCAGTACCCCCCCTACACACACACACACACACACACACACACACACACACACATACGCACACACAAATAGTGCCATGTCATTTCTAAAATTTTTCTCTTAGAAAGTGTACTTTTTTTGGTGGTACTGGAGATTGAACCTTGGAGTTGTTTTTTTTTGTTTTTTGTTTTTTGTTTTTTGTTTTTTTACCTCTGAGCTATACCCTCAGCCCTAATTTTTATTCTTATTTTGAAAAAGGGTCTTTCTAAGTTGCAGTGGGCTTCACTAAGTTGCTGAGGCTGGCCATGAACCTGCAATCCTCCTGTCTCAACCTCCCAAGTACAAGGATTACACACATGCACTACCATGCCCAGCGAAAGTGTACTTGAAGTTGAGAGAGACTGACAAGGTGGCACACATCTGTGATCCCATTACTTGGGAAGCTGAGACAGGAGAATTGTAGTTTTCAGTCCAGCCTCAGCAACTTAGCAAGGCTCTCAGCAACTTAGACCCTATTTCAAAATAAAAAATAAAAAGGTTGGGGGTGTAGCTCAGAGGTAGAATGCCCCTGTGTTCAATCCCCAGTACCACAGAAAAACAAAAAGAAAAGAAAATGTGTTTTTTAATGTGTGGACTGTTCATGATTTGAACCAGTTTTCTCAGCCCTTGTGGAATCTTCTTCCCTGAAAGGTTGCTACAGTTGGCATGGACCAGCTAGCTTAAGGCAGAACTGGCAGGAGGCTGAGCCATATGACTATTATTGTTCCCATAGCCATGTTCCCTCAACAGTGAGGCCAAGAAAGAGGCATTGGCTTCATGTTTCCATAAAGAGAAAGGGATTTCACACATACGTGCTTCTTTGTCTCAGGAGAAGGTTCCAGCATCTCTCCTGACTCCTGCCTGTGGTGTGCTTTCACATGGCTTTGTGCATACCCTAAGCAGGGAGGAAGAGAGAAGTCAAAAGTGGACCCAGCCAAACAGTGTTAAGACATATCTGAGCAGGGCATGGTGGTGCATACCTGTAATCCCAGTACTTGGGAGGCTGAGACAGGAGGCTCACAGGTTCAAGTCCAGCCTCAGCAACTTAGTGAGTCCCTGTTTCAAAATTAAAAAATGAATAAATAAAAAGGACTATGGGTTAGTTCAGAGGTAAAATACCTCTAGGTTCAACCCCCAGTACCTCAAACCAAAACAAAACAAAATCACTTCTTAGGAATGTTGTCTCCAGTAAGAGGATTTTTTTCAGTGGCTACTAGATCTGCGCATACTAACCTGCTCCATAGGAAGCTCTGCAGACAGCTCTGGTCTGGCCCGGTGCTCCTACATGTGTGCCTGTTCTTGGTTCCATCTTCTGTGATTAACCGCAATGTCACCACTGACCTCCTGCTGTCACTCATCCTTGTCTCTAAAATCTGAACCAAGAAGGCCTAGCTCCGCTCTCAGTGGGAGCCACAAGCCATCCTTCTGACTATGAAAGTATGGGAGACTCTGAGATCTACGAGGAAGATACTATAAATTCTCAATCCCTTCAGGGCTTTAGGGAAAGAATTAAGAGCAGTGTGTCAGAGGTGGCGTTGGAACGGAACCCAAGGAAGCTCTGAACAAACCTGACCTTGGAAAGCCTTCAGCTGTTTTACAACTTTAACAGGCCAAGTGGGAAGAGAGCTGCCACAGAGAGGAGAAAGTGGAGGGCTTGTATTTTATTTTATTTTACTTTATTTTGTGGTACTGGGTATTGAACCCAGGGGCATTCTACCTCTGAGCTATACCCCCAGCCCTATTTTTTATTCTTTATTTTGAAACCGAGTCTCACTAAGTTGCGGAGTGCCTCACTAGGTAGCTGAGGCTGGCCGCGAACCTGGATCCTCTGGTCTCAGCCTCCCGAATGCTGGGATTACAAGCGTGCGCCACCACGCCCGGCTTTTTTTTTTTTTTTTTTTTTTTTTGTGGTACTGAGGATTGAACTCAGGGGCATTCTACCTCCGAGCTACACCCCCAGCCCTATTTTTTATTCTTTATTTCGAAACCGGGTCTCACTAAGTTGCGGAATGCCTCACTAGGTAGCTGAGGCTGGCCGCGAACCCGGATCCTCCGGTCTCAGCCTCCCGAATGCTGGGATTACAAGTGTGGGCCACCACGCCTGGCTTATTCTTTATTTTTTGAAACAGGGTCTCATTAAATTGCAGAGGGCCTCACTAAATGAGGCTGAGGCTGGCCATGAACCTGCGATCCTCCTGTCTCAGCCTTCCAAGTACTGGGAATACAGGTATGTGCCACCATGTCCAGCTATGTTCATAATTTTTTTGGGGGGGGGCGTGCAATACTAAGGATTAAACTCAGGGGCAATCTACCTCTGAGCTATACTCCTAGCCTATTTTTTATTCTTTTTTTTTTTTTTTTTTGCGGTACTGGGGATTGAACTCAAGGGCATTCTACTTCTGAGCTACACACACACCCCAGCCCTATTTTATTCTTAATTTTGAAACAGGGTCTCATTAAATTGCAGAGTGCCTCACTAAGTTGCTGAGGCTGGCCACAAACGTGGATCTTCCTGTCTCAGCCTCCCAAGTACTGGGATTACAAGTGTGCGCCACCATGCCCAGCTTATCTTTTATTCTTTATTTTGAAATAGGGTCTCACTAAGTTGCAGAGGACATCACTAAGTTAATGAGGCTGGCCACAAACCCACAATCCTCCTGTCTCAGCCTCCTGACTACTGGGATTACAAGCATGTGCCACCAGGTGCCCAGGTATATTATTTAAATTTTGATAATAAGGGCTATGGGTGTAGTTCAGTGGCAGAGCGCTTGCCTAACATACAGAAGATCCTGGGTTCCTTCCCCAGCAACACAATAAATAAATAAATGACATTTGCTAACAAAAATGTATCCATATTACTTGTGTCAATTTATCCCCTTAGCCTTCGTGTGTGTGTGTGTGTGTGTGTGTGTGTGTGTGTGTGTGTGAGAGAGAGAGAGAGAGAGAGACAGAGACAGAGACAGAGAGACAGAGAGACAGAGAGAGAGAGAGAGAGAGATTGGGGATTGAACCTATGGGCATTCTACCTCTGAGCTGTACCCCCAGCCCTATTTCATTTCTTATTTTGAAACAAGATCTCACTTGGTTGCAGAAGGCCTCACTAAATTGCTGAGGCTGGCCATGAATCTGTGATTCTCCTGTCTCAGCCTCCCAAGTACTGGGATTATAGGCATGTGCCACCACACCTTCTTTCACATTTTTTTTTTTTTTCCGGTACTGGGGATTGAACTCAGGGGCATTCTACCTCCGAGCTATACCCCCAACCCTATTTTTTTAAACTTTATTTTGAAACAGGGTCTCACTAAGTTTCGGAGTGCCTCACTAGGTAGCTGAGGCTGGCCACGAACCCGGATCCTCCGGTCTCAGCCTCCCAAATGCTGGGATTACAAGCGTGCGCCACCACGCCCGGCTTCTTTCATATATTTTTGATAAGCCCCTTTTGTTTTCCCCCTCAGTTTTATCCTAGGGACATGCAGTATGTAAGAACAACTCTCTCTGAAACAGTAAAGGAAAATAAAAAGTGAAAAGACAATTCTCCACGGAATAAAATCTCATAATTTAGAGTAAATAGTGTGCTCTGGTCCTGTAGTCTTTCTGAAGCACCTGCTGTAGTTCCAACAGTTCTGTTTGGCTCTGTCCACGCAGTCCCCAATTCTGGAATAGCCTATGTATCCCGAGGTGTTTTTAGAAAGCCAGTCATTTAAAACTCACAATGCCAGTTCCCACAGAAATGAGGTTACCTCCGGTCATGGGTTCTCAGGGAACTCCCGAGCGTCCAATCCAGAATGTTGCTGATCTGGTGCACCAAGAGCACTGTTCAGCTCCTCCCAATAGTGTCCCACCTGATCGTGTTCCCACCCCAGAGCCAGGGACACAGCGCTGCCGCCTGCTCCCTCCTTGGCAGGGCCAGCAGCTGGGTTGGAGGCTGTGCCAGGCGGGGGCGGGGGCAGGGGACGGGTGAGGAGGGCAGGCGTCCTGGGCAGCAGGAGCAGACCGTTCATCCTTTGCCTCGGAACATCTTTCCAGGCCTTTTACTCCCCGGCATTTTTAATAATGAACAATAAGAACGATGATATTTATACAGTGTTTTATAGTTTACAAATTATATACTTCCACTCTTGATGTCTCTCTGTTCTCACTTGGATTCACAACAACCCCCTTGGATTATTGTTGTGATTTTCACTTAACAGGAAAGAAAACTGAGATTCAGAATGAATATTTTTTCATTCTGACGTAGCTCAGAGGTAGAGTGCTTACCTAGCATGTGCCAGGTCCTGGGTTCAATCCTTAGTATATTTAAAAGAATAAAATAAAAATAAAAAGAACAGGAAAGAAAAGGAAAGTAAATGAATAACTTTTCTATGCCAGTGGGGAAGGGTTGCGAAAAGAGGCCCAACTGCCACCTGAGTGCGGGTTTTGTGACAGAGTCTCTTCGCACACCTATTTGTCTATATTTTATTTAACAAACATTCACATCATGCTTACTCAGTGCAAGGAAACTGGTCTAAGAGTGTTACTAATGTTGGCCCACCGAAATATACCTCAGTCATAAATTGTGGTTTGAATTCTCTTCTTTTTTATTTTGTTTGTTTATTTATTTACTTTTTTTTGGTATTGGAGATTGAACCCCTGAGCATTGTACCTCCGAGCTACACCCCCAGCCCTTTATTTTTTATTTATTTACTTATTTTGGTACTGGGGATGGAACCCAAGGGCCTTCTACCTCTGGGTTACACCACTAGTCCTGTCTTTTTTTTTTTTTAGAAACAGGGTCTCACTAGGTTGATGAATGTCTCACTCCATTGCTGAGGCTGGTCTTAAACCTGCAATTCTCCTGACTCAGCCTGCCAAGTACTGGGATTACAGACATGCACCACCATGCCCGGCTTGTTTTTTATTTTATTTTATTTTATTTTTTGTGGTACTAGGGATTGAACTCAAGGGTGGTCTACCTCCGAGCTATACCCCCAGCCCTATTTTTTATTCTTTATTTTGAAACCGGGTCTCACTAAGTTGCAGAGTGCCTCACTAGGTAGCTGAGGCTGGCCTCGAACCCGGATCCTCCAGTCTCAGCCTCCCGAATGCTGGGATTATAATCGTGTGCCACCATGCCTGGCTTTCTTTTTCATTTCTAAACCTGTGCTGTGCCTTGGTCTCTGTAGAATCATTTTGGAAATGGACAGTGACTTTAATAGTATTCACCAGGTACTTTGCTGGATAGTTTAAATATGACATTAACTTCTATGTTAGCAAATCCCGAGTGTCTTTCCACCAAAGGCTTCATGATTTTAGGAAAAAAGTTTAAAACATGTCTAGCCAGCTGGGCATGGTGACACACACTTGTAATCCCAGTACTTGGGAGGCTGAAACAGGAGGATCACAGGTTGGAGGACAGCAAATAGTGAGACTCTCATCAACCTAGTAAGACCCTGTTTCCAAATAAGAAATAAAATTGGAGCCGGGCGTGGTGGCGCACGCTTGTAATCCCAGCATTCGGGAGGCTGAGACCGGAGGATCCGGGTTCGAGGCCAGCCTCAGCTACATAGTGAGGCACTCCGCAACTTAGTGAGACTCGGTTTCAAAATAAAGAATAAAAAATAGGGCTGGGGTTATAGCTCGGAGGTAGAATGCCTCTGAGTTCAATCCCCAGTACCGCAAAAAAAAAAAAAAAAAAAAGAAATAAAATTGGGCTGGGAGTGTAGCTTGAAGGTAGAATGCCTCTGGGTTCAATCCCCAGTACCAAAACAAACAAACAAACAAATAAATAATAAAAGAATAAAACAGGGCTGGGGTGCAGCTTGGAGGTGGACTGCCCCTGGGTTCTATCCCCAGTAGCATAAAAAACAAACAAACAAACCTGTATCTAGCAAGAGCTAGTCTTAGACAGTGGAATTGGTCTCTTAATGAACCCCCTTTTGTTTTCTAGGTCTGGGGATTGTGCTGTGTCGGGGGCCAGAAGGCTGGTCAGAGCTGGAATTCACACTTTGGGGGAATTCCCCTCAACAGCCACAATGACTATGCAGAAACCGGTTCTATCTGTTATCCCGCTGAGGCCTTTACCTAAAAAGGACATGGTCAGTCCTGACCAATCCTGCAAGCCCACATAAGCTTACCTGACCCCCTGACCCCACCCCTCACATC
>PVLC010048088.1:0-10868 GCA_004027655.1 Graphiurus murinus
CTTCCCCTAGTCAAGAGGCTGGGCTCCCGGCCGATCTGCTTCAGGCTCACTTTTCCATCCCTGGAGGCTGACCTGCCTGCTCGGCCTTCCCGGGTTGCTGAGGGGCGCAGGCTGGTGATAGTCTGGCCAGATGGCAGGTAGCTGGTTGGGAAGGGCTAGCAGGGGGGATGGTGGGCCGCCACTTCACGGCCCGCCGGCTCCCGCTGACTCGTCCTGCCCCTCCTGGACTCAGCTCCTCCGCTCCCACCTCAGGCCCACGCCTCCGCCAAGAAGCTGCGTCCCACTTCAGGCTCTGGGCGGTCACAGTTCCGCGCTGAGGCGATGCGCCGGGACAGACCCCAGACCCGAGGGTGCCCACGCTGAATGCTCCACGGTTCTGGTCTCCGTCTGGGTGCGGCGCAGGGTGCCAGGGGTGCTGTGTCCCGGGGCCCGCCGTTCCCAGCGTCTGGGTGGCCCCCAAGGCTCCTGGTCCTGCCCTTCCACAGCTTACCTCCTCGGCGCTGAGCCCGGCTGCTGCCTGCCCCGGCAGAGCCGGGCCGGCGGGGGTCCGCGGGAAGCGCGGAGCGCGGATCGCTGCGCTATGGCGTCTTTTCTTGTCCCCGCTCTGCTTTCTTGATCTTCTTTATTTGTTTGTGGTTCAAATTTCGCTTTTTTCCTTCTGTTGAAAAGATCTTTTTATGGTAAATTAGATCCAAATCAAGGCGTTTGTGAAAAGACGGTTCACTCAGTCGCCATCTTCCAATGAATATATTCTTTCATCTCATTTCCTCCCATGTTCTGGGACCAAGAACATGCCAAGTTTGGATGACCTGGGTGCCCTGTGTAGGGCAACTGAAATCAGAGCAGAGGGTAGAGTTTCTTTGTGCATCATAACCTCAGGAAGTATGTCAGGAAGGGTATAAAAGTTCTTGGAAATGTACAAATCTGTTTGTCTAGTTGATATTCAACCCTGAAACCTGATTGGCAAGAGTGATCTCCTCCACCTGGACAGATACAAGAATTGCTGTGGTTTCATCTAAGCAGGAAATTCTAGGTTAAGAGCAATCAAAGCTGTCTCCCAGTGTCTGTAGAGGATTTCTTCCAGGACTCCTCAGATACCAAAATCCATGGATGTTCAAGTCACATATATATAAAAAGGCATAGTATTTTCATAGAATATACACATATCCTCTGGTATATTTTAAATCTTTAGATTACTTAGAATAAATTGGTATATAGAAATGCTAATGATTTTCTGTAAGTTGATTTTATATCCTGCTACATTGCTGAAACTATTTATCACCTCTAAAGTCTTCTGGTTGAGTTTTTTCTTATCTTCTAAGTAAAAGATCATGTCATCAGCAAAACAAAGATAGTTTCATTTCTTTCCACATTTGTATTCCTTTGGCTCCTTTCTCCTGTCTTATTGCTGAGGCTAGAGTTTTGAGTACTGTGTTGAACAGGAGTGGTGACAGTGGGCATCTGTGTCTTAGTCCTGATCTTAAGGGAAATTCTGTCAGTTTCCCTCCACTCATAATGATGCTGGCTTTGGGTTTATCATATATAGCCTTTATGATGCTGAGATAGTTGCTTTCTATTCCTAATTTCCTCAGCATTTTTTTATCATGAAAGGGTGTTGGATTTCGTCAAATGCTTTTTCTGCATCTATTGAGATAATTGTGTGATTTTTGTCCTTGACTCTATTAATGTGGTGAATTACAATAGACAACGTGATGCACATGCTATGTAAACAGTTGGGATAACGCATTGCTGCAGGGGTAATGAAAAGGAAAACTCTGTATGTTCAGGATGGGTGCAATACTTTCTCTCTGCAGTTAGCAGAATACATAGATGCAGAATAAAAAAGACTGGGAGTCCATGGACAGAAGTCAATCTTGTGAGTACCTTGAAAAGGGAAAAATAAAACCTTACTCCATCACATTCCAAGCAAACTGCTTGTGTAACCCACATGGGTCTGGCTGACTTGAAATCTGGTCTCCTAGTTTCCTCATGTGGTCAGTCCCAACTGACTCCAAGCTGTGTCCTCAGACATACAGGGCACCTGCCCACCTTTGCAATTACTGTTCCTGTTGTCAAGAACACCCTTCCCAGTGATCCCTCACTTCAGTCAGGTCTCTGCTCAGATAACACCTCTTAAGATAGATTTTCCATAGTCTGTCCATGCCTGAAGCTCACCCAGTCAAAGGGGCCCCTTCTACCTGCTCTCCTTCACATAATCATTTTTTTAAATTATCAGTTATTTATTATAATGCTTTTGTTGGTGCATCATAATTATACATAGCAGTGAGGTTCAAAGTGATACAAATATACAAGCACTTGGTGTGTTTCCCTCACATCCCACCCTGCTTCCCCTTCCTTCCTCCCTCCCAGTACATGTTAGTGAGATTGGTCATGATACCTTCATAGATGGTCATAGCATCATTTGAACTGTTGTCTTCATCAGGTCTTCCTGTGTCCCCTTCTCATCACCTGGTCTTTCTCCTCTTTTTTTTTTTTTTTTTTTTTTTTTTTTTGCGGTACTGGGGATTGAACTCAGGGGCATTCTACTTCCAAGCTACACCCCCAGCCCTATTTTTTATTCTTTATTTTGAAACAGGGTCTCACTAAGTTCTGAATGTTTCACTAAGTTGCTGAGGTTGACCTCGAATCTGCAACCCTCCTGACTCAGCTTCAAGTGTGGGAATTGCAGGCATTGACCACCGTGTCTGGCTTGAATGAGCACTTCTTAAGAGCAAGGCCTGTTTAATTCATCTACAAATCTGCAGTGCACATCCTGTGCCTCCTTTGAATAAATAGTGAACATGTAAGAAAGGGTGGAAGAAAGAAACTGGGAAGCAAGTGGATCATTCTATTCAATATTTTAACTTTTTTGACAAATTATAATTATGTATAATTATGGAGTACACATGGTGTTATGATACATGTTTATAGTGTGGAATGATTTAATCAAGCCAATTAACATATCTATTACTTAAAATACTTATCATTTATTCTTCCTATCTAACTGCGATGCTATAGCCTCTGACCTAGTCCCCAGCCTGTGGTAACCACCATTCCACTCTCTGCTTCTAAGAGATCAATGGTTTCAGATTCCACAGGAGTGAGATCTGCAGTACTTGACTTTCTATACCTGCCTTTTTCTTTTCATTTAGCACAATGCCCTCCAGTTTCATTCATATTGTTGCAAATAACAGGATTTCATTCTTTTTAAAGGCTGAGTAGCACTCCATTATGTGTATACTAAATTTTCTTTATCCATTTGTCCACTGATGGACACTTAGGTTGATTCCACATCTTGGTTATGTAAACAGTGTTGCTTCCACTATCTACTTATGGAGAATCTATGATGGCAGATTAGATTCTACATTCTGGAGATACAGCCCTGAACAGATCAGAAAAAAAATATACCTGCTCTTGTGGATCGTGAGTTCCAGTAGAGGGAGGTAGATTATAAACCAGTAGATCAGCCAGGCACGATGGCACATGCCTGTGATCTCAATACTTGGGAGGCTGAGGCAGGAGGAGCCAGCCTCAGCAACTTAGAAGACCCTTGGCAACTTACAAAAATAAAAAGAACTGAGGGTATAGCTCAAAATACCCCTGTACCAAAAAGAAAACAAAACAAAACAAAAAACCCCAAACACCAGTAGATCAAAGGTTCTCACCTTGGAATTATTGGCATTTGGGGGCCAGGTCATTCTTTCTGTGAGGGGCTGTTCTGTGCATTGTAGGATGCTGAACAGCAACACTGGCTCCTACACACTGGATTCCAGTAGTAACCCCTTCCTGTTGTGGTAACCAAACCTATCTGCACACATTGCCAAGGGTACCTGTGGGAAGCGAAGAAAACTTTTGCTAAATTCAAAAGACTCAAAAGTTAAGATAACTGCTTACTTACTGTCAAGGCTGTCTAAGCAATTAAAACTTAGCCAGTGCCTGTTTCTATGACCCTAGAGATAACAAATTTATAACTTCCTAGGAATCCCAGTGTTTGAAGGTTTATGACCTGTGTTGTTTGTCTTCCCCTATCAAGGGGTCTAAGATAAGGTGGAAGTAACAATTGTTTCTTCTAAGCTTGATTGATGTGACCCACCTGGATTTTAGGGCCTGTGAGATAATGAATGTTGTGCATGTACTCAAGGTCTGGCTTCAACTATATATCCCCGAAGCTGCTTAATAAAGTTGAACATTTGTTCCCCTCGCGAGGTTGTGTCTGTGTCTGTGTGTCTGTGTGTGTCTGTCTTTTGTGTTTCAGCTTCCAGTGCCGACTGCAGGTTAGGGAAACTGAGGCAGCAGCTGGCCTGCTGCAGGTACCCTGAGGGCAGTCATCCCTGCTTGATAACCACTGAGGTTAAAAAAAAAAAGGATCCTTTGAGCCATGAAATTGTTCAGCAGGTTTTTATTGAGTGTATGCTACATGCCAGGCACTGTTTTAGGCACAGGGGATACATGCGAAGGGAGACCCAGGTGAAGCCTCATTCTTGCTCATGTGCCTGTTTCTAGAAGACAACATAGAGTCTCTCTTATACTAGGCAGCACTGCCACCATTCTGTAAAATTAATGTGCTCCAATTAAAAAACACAGATCTCTTCCTCTCTGACAACCCTGGGATGTGTTTTCTCCACACAAGCCAGAGTTTCTGCCCCTGGGAGAGGCCTGGAAGAGCCTCAGCTTCTTTACTAATGAGTTCAACAAGTCAAAAAGTTTCGTGGCAATCCCCAGGCCAGTCGCTGTGTGCCTGCTCCTGAGGAGCACGGAGCCCTGGTCCCCAGGAGGCTGCCTGGGGGAGGACAGAGCCAATTACTCCAGCCCCACAGCACGGGAGGAGCTGCTCCTTGCTGACATTCTCCAGTGCACGGAGTGAGATAGCAGAGTTCTCATCCGTGGGGAGCCACCGGGAGTTTCAACACTTTTCAAGAATGGTATGGTGTGTGGAGCTAAATTGATTTGGGGCTTCTGGAATTCCCAACCTCTGTGAGCCGGTGAAAGGAATCCCATTGGACATGCAGGACCTCGGGGAAGGTTGAGTGGAATCAGTGAAGTTGCTTTTGTGTTGCACTCTTTTATTTGTGTATTTATGTATGTATTTATTTATTTACTTATTTTGGTACTGGGGATTGAACCCATGAGTGTTCTACCCCCAAGCTATATGCCAGGCCTTATTATTATTTTATTTTGAGACAGGGTCTTACTGAGGTTGGCCTAAAACCTGTGATCCTCCTGTCTCAGCCTCCCAAGTATTGAGATTACAGGCCTGTGTCATCATATCCAGCTTATCCTCCATCTTTCTACGTCTCCTTTTGTCCTCACAAAAACTTATGAGACAGATCTTATTATTACAGATGAGGAAACTGAGTCACAGAAGAATTTTAGTCCAAAATCACAGAACTAGTACATAGGAAACTGGGACTTGACCTTACCCCTATGACTATAACTATCCTGTTCAGTGCTGAGGTGAATTTTAGGATCCCAGTCTAAATACCTGCACGAAGAATGATGCTGTTTATTTGTGCTGGCAAAAAACTTACAGGAAGAGCAGATTTGGGGACAGTATAGTATGGTTCTGATTTGTGAAATGTCTATTAGATGTCTAAGTGGAAAAGCTTGAGCAGGTTTGGGGTCGGGGTGGTCCTTGCTGTTGTTACTCATTTGGGGGACTCATCAGCAGATTAACGGGAAGTAAAGTCATGAGACTGGGTGCATTTTTGCCTAGGAAATGATGGCAACCACAGTGTACACATCTTCAGCACCAACACTTAGGCAGAAGGTGAAGTTCCAAGTCTACAGAGAGGTGAGGTACCCTGGTTAAGAATGCAACAAAGCTAGGCGTGCTGGTACACGCCTGTAATGCCAGTACTTGGGAGGCTGAGACAGGAGGATCGCAGGTTTGAAGCCAGTGCACAGTAACTTAGCAAAGCCCTGTTTCAAAATAAGAAATTTAAAAAGGTCAGAGGTAGAACACCCTAGGTTCAACCCCCAATTAACACACACACACACACACACACACACACACACACACACACAGCTATTCACAATTGGCCAGAAAGATAAAAATACAAATTAATCCTCTTATACACAGTTGGCATACATAAAGCTCATTTATATTGTTTGCATAATTTACCAGAATTAAAATGTACCCTCCCTTTGATTTACCAATTCTAACTTTATGTGTGTATGTGATTGTGTGTGTGTGTGGGGTACTGGGGTTGAACCCAGAGGCATTCTACCTCTGAGCTATACTCCCAGCCCTATTTTACTTTTTGTCTTGAAACAGTCTTGCTAGGTTGCTGAGTATTGCTAAGTTGCCAAAGCCGGCCTTGAACCTGCAATCCTCCTGTTTTAACCTCCCAAGTACTGAGATTACAGGCATGTGCCACCACACCCAGCTATCAATTCTATCTTAACAGCAACTATTCTGTTCTTACACATGAATAGGTAGATTTTTTCTTATAAATAGATTCAAGATAAAACATGAAGATCAATAACATGTGAATGTCAGCAATAATCAGTTACAAGTTTAATTAAAAAGTTAGATCTCATTCCCTAGAGCAACCAAAACTCTAGGCTGATGGTAGACAAAAAGAAGTATGCTAAACTTGCATAAAGAAATTTGTAAAAACTTTTTAGAAGATATAGTGTAAGATGTTGGCAAAAAGTACAAGAATGCCAATTACAAAACTGTCAGTCTTAGTCAAAAGGTTGAAAACACAGCTGAGCATGGTGGCACCCACCTGTAATCCCAGTACTTGGGAGGCTGAGACAGGAGGATCATAGTTCGCAACCAGTCTCAGCAACTTAGTAAGACCCTGTTTGGAAATAAAAAATAATATAGGGCTATGAGTGTAGCTTGGAGGCAGAGCACCTCTGGGTTCAGTCCCCAGTACCAAAAAATTTTAAAAAGGCTGGAAAGAGACTAAAAGTCCATCAATAGGACAATGGCTACTTTCATCTCTAATATAGGATTCGCTGCTGCAGGAAAAAAAGATGTATTTCCATGTTTGATCTCTATTTATTCAACATAAATATCTATCTTCATCGCCAGTCATGGTGGTGTACACTTGTAATCCCAGTACTTGGGAGGCTGAGACAGGAGGATCACAGGTTCACTGTCAGCCTCAGTTACTTAGTGACGCCCTTTGCAACTTAGTGAGACCCTGTTTCAAAATAAAGAATAAGAAATAGGGCTAGGGGTGTAGCTCAGAAGTAGAATGCCCCTGGGTTCAGTCCTCCATACTGCAAAACAAAAACAAAAACAACAAAAACAAAAAACAAACACATTGAATTGAGGAATGTTTCTGAGTAGTGACTAATAGTTTTTTTTGTTTGTTTGTTTTTGTTTTTGTTTTTTTGAGGTAGTAGGATGTTCTGCCTCTGAGCTACATGCCGGCCCTTTTTATTCTACTGGGGGGTTTTGTTTGTTTTCGGTACTGGGGATTGAACCCAGGGGCATTCTACCTCTGAGTTACATGCCCAGCCTTTTAAAATTTTTATTTTGATACAGGGTCTGGCTAAGTTACTGAGGGTCTCACTAAGTGGCTGAGGCTGGCCTTGAACCTGCAATCCTCCTATCTCAGTCTTCTAAGCACTGAGATTCCAGGAGTGCAACACGGCGCACAGTGCCTATTGGGGTTTGAGATCACCAGAACACTTCAGAAAGGTCATAGCCAGGGACACGGCTGATCCCCTGCCTGTCAGAGTCTTATTCTCTTAGCTTAGATCCATCACAGGACAAAAAGTCCCCAGAGATGAGCTTGCACAAATTCCCAAGAAAATCAGAGAGCAACAACCCAGAGGAGGTGCTATGGCTTCGAGCCAACCCCAGAGAATTCAGCAATATCAGTTCACTCAGGCCTTCCTTGCCACAGCTTATAAAATGCAGGTTCACCCTTGAGTGGAGAAGCCCTGGATGTCTACACTGCGGCCCTTAGGAGGGACACCCCTGCCAGCCCAGCCCAACACTGGACAAGGGTCGCCTCACCTGATGCTCAGGGAGTGTGGACGGCACCAGGTGGGTTGACCACCCTGTTTTTGAGGCTCTCATCCCTGGGATCCTGGAAGCAGTTTTGGGGAGTGTGAGGTGTCAGCCAGGTCTGAAGCAGTTCAATCACTAGCTATGAGAACTCGGGCAATGCCTTCTCCTCTGTCTGAAGCAGGCTGATCCGGTGGCGGTTGCCACAGCATTCAGATCAGGGTCTGACTCCAGGGGAGATAAATGCTGGTCATCACTCCACTTATGCAGCACAAGCTTTTGAGTCTCAAATGCGGGTGCCTGGGTTCAGAGTGCTGTCCTTCCACCCACTCTCGGGTCCGTTTCCTTATTCACAACATGGGAACATGGGCCATACACTTCCTGCCTTAGAAGTATGAGAATCTAGTTGGGCGTGGTGGTGCACACCTGCAATCTCAGTATTTGGGAGGTCGAGACAGGAGGATTGCAGGTTTGAGGCCAGCCTCAGCTATTTAGACACTCAGCAACTTAGTGAAAGGATGTTTCAAAATAAAAAACAAAAAGGGCTGGGGGTGTAGCTTGGAGGTAGAATAATCTTGGGTTCAATCCTCAGTTCCACAAATAAAAATAAAAATAAAAATAAAAAGGGCCAGAGATGTAGCTTGGAGGCAGAATGCCCCTGGGTTCAATCCCAGTACAAAAGAAAAAAAGAAAGAGAAAAGAAAAAGAAATGAAGAAATGCGAGGATCCACTGAAAGTGTGTACAGGAAACACCCATTCCCCAACATAACCTCCTTGCCTTTTATGTATGTGGACCGGCAGGCATACAATAAAACATCCAGCTCATTCCCCTGCCCCCTGGACTCTCCCCTAGTGACCACACTTATCCACTTTCTGAGCATGTGACCTGAGGTGCTCAACACTTTTTGACATCAATGCCGCCATCTTGGGCATTCATCCCCTACCCCCACTTTTAGCAGTATATGGTGTACACTACTTTGTAGCAAAACATGGAGCTGCCTGACTCTTTGTAATGGCTTTGCAATATTCCACTGTACCAGTACCCCATTAGGTTGTCCTCTCTCCACCAGCATTGTATTTAGTTCAGTGTTTCACTACCACCACCCATGACAGGGACCCTTCCTGATATCACGTCTTATGCCCATGGGCTTGTGTCCGCTGGACAAGTTCCCAGAAGTGGAATCTCTAGTTCAGAAGATTTTAACAAATTGTTCTCCAAAGAGTTTGTGCGGATGTGTGTTCCCTGGGAGTGTATGAGGTCACTTGTGGGGAAGTGGTAGGTAAACAGGAAGGCGCTGCAGAACAGTGGGAGGGGGCTGCAGCTGCCCTGTTGTCTGCACGGTCAGCAGTGAATCCCCATGAGGGGAAGGAACTGAGCTTCACAGGGGCCAGGGCTCTGCAGTCTGTCACCACTGGCCATTCGTCTTTGTGAACATCTGTTGAATGGGGCTCATCAAACCAAACTTTTCAGGGTTGTTGTGAAAGTTCAGTGAAGGGATCTAGGCAGAGCCCTTGGCATGGGGCCTGGTAAAGGCTTAGTAAAAGGCAGTTTCTATTCCTATCTTCCATGCTCACTGTGAGAAGTGAGTTTCCAGGGCAGCAAAAGGCAGACATGCATGCCGCCCTGTGAACCCTCTCTTGGAGGTGGCTCAGGCCTGCGCCACGCTGCTGTGCCTCCTCGAGGTGATTCCGTCAGAAGAGACTCCTTGAGTCAGGGCTTCTCAAACTCGGTGCTGCTAACATTTGGGGGGCTGGGTAAGTCTTTACTGTGGGAGCATCCTGTGCATTTGTAGGAGCTGAGCAACCTCTCTGGTTTGGGACAGCCAAAACTGTCTCCAGATAGGTTAAGTTGAGAACTACTGGTTGAGAAACACTGCTGTAAGTGAGCCCCCTGTGAGTGGAGGAATGTAAGCTGAGGCTTCCAGCCTGTGAGTGGGGCTACTACAGACATTCATACCTTATGAAGAGGGAGGTCCTAAAATTTCATCCTGTCCCATAAGCAACGCTTCTGTTAAACTCAATAGCCAGTGGGAGAACTGAGGCTCAAACCCAGCGCCTCTGGCCATCTTCTCTGCCTCACGATATGATGTTTGTAGTACTGCTATTGGCAGTCACAAAGAGACAACCCCACGCAGTTCTGAGTAGGTCACACGCCCCCATTTGGATGAAGACAGAAAGATAGGCAGTGTTTCACGTGTATATATTAATGTGTATATATTAACCTCATTTAATCCTCATGATACACTTTACATCATTCCTACACTTTACAGATAAAGAAATCAAGGCACGGAGAGGTTAAGTAGCTTGCCTGAGACCACACAGTCTGTAAGTGGTGGGGTTGGAATTTGAATCCAGACAGCATCACTGCAGTGGAGTTTGTGCTATAAACCAGGACATGAGCTGCTTCTGGGTTGTGAGTACTGACCCTTGTGAGTCCCCAGTTTCTTTTTGAGGTACTAGGCATTGAACCCAGGGGCATTCCACCTCCAAGCTACATCCCCAGGCCTTTTTATTTTGAAACAAGTTATTGCTAAATTGCAGAGGGTCTTGCTTAATTGCTGAGGATTTTGCTAAATTGATGAGGCTGATCTCAAACCTGCAATCCTCCTGCCTTAGGTTCCAAAGTACTGGGCTTACAAATTTTTTTTCATAGAAGGATTCCATCATCAAAAGAAACTTGTGGTGCATGCTTGTAATCACAGTACTTGGGAGGCTGAGACAGGAGGGTTTCAGTTTCACTGCCAGCCTCACCTACTTAGTGAGACCCTCTGCAACTTAGTGAGACACTGTTTCAAAAAATAAAGAATAAAAAAATAGGGCTACAGGTGTGGTTCAGAGGTAGAATGCCCCTGGGTTTAATCCCTAGTACTGCAAAAAAAAAAAAAAAAAAAAAAAAAAA
>PVLC010048089.1:0-10868 GCA_004027655.1 Graphiurus murinus
GTAAGGCATCAAAACACTAGTTTTGTCTACCTGGTATATATAATATTAAATATCAACTTCTTCTACTCCTTAAATATTATAACAATCATACTACAAACTTCATGTTTGAGAGTGAGAAATAAATCTCTATATGATGGACTTCACCAAAATTCAGTTACAAATTCTTGAAGAGAAAGCTAGGTGTAGCTCAGTGAGGTAGGGAACATTCTTAGCTACCAGTGTAATATCCGGCAAATTTACTTGTTGAATGAATGAAGAGAGGTCTTAGAGGTCTTCACTTGGTGAACTAAATGTGCATTTGTCATTTTTCTCATTTTAAAGTACATTACTCAAAATGTGGTCTTAGTGTTTATTTCTGTGTAATAGTTTTTACAGTTTTTTAAAGGAAGTTGGAGGGAGTCTTAAACAAACTTCGATTTGATGATATTAGCAGTGAAGTGACACATAATAATTTATTTATTACAAGTTAGTTGAGAATTTTATGACTAATGGTCACTCAGTGTTACAGTGAACACCTAATAAATATTTTAAAATAAGAATGTAAAACAAATGTTAATATCTTGCCTGCTATTTAAAAATCATATTTATACCTTAATAGATATATTTGAATTGAATTTATATGTCTATTTCCAAAGAGTTATTTATAGTAGATGTTAGCTATATAGCCTTGTGGATACATATTTTTGATCAGTAGGCTTCAATTTTTTAAGGGCTTGTAAATGACTCACAGTTTTATACATAGTATAAACTACTTAAAATGATGTCTTCCTGTCTCTCTCTTTTTTTTTTTTGCCTCTAACATGATGAATAGTAATATAACAGTGATGTTCAGGTTTTACCAATTTAAGTGAAAATCAGATGCTTTCTCGAGTGTTTGTTCAATCATTGCTTGGAGAACTCCCATTATCGCTTTTGCACCTACTGGTGTCAAGAAGATGTAAAAAAAGATCTCTTTTTAAATTTAAAGTATATTACTCTAAGTTTTGCTGCTGGAAATGAAAAGGGCCTGGCTCCCTTTAAATATTTTATCATAATATTTTATAATATACATTCTATATCTATCTGTCTAGACTAATAATTAATTTTAAGGTGTAACTACATTATAAGAGCCAGAATTTTGCATTATGATAGTGGAAGAATGAAATAGTACAAAGTTCTACATTATTCGTTCTTATTCTGCAGTTAACCATTACTGAAAACATCTTTAATACATGCAAAAGTAAGTCAATTTTTAAACTCAATTTTATTTGATCAAGATGTTTCCATGTAGATCAAAGATATCAAATTGAAAAAAGCATTTAATTGCTTTCTTATATATAATAAATTAAATTACATCTCTTCAGAATTAGTTCATTTGTTTTTTCAGGCTATAAGAATTTATTAAACATTAATTACATGTGGCCTGCCTGCACTGGACTGTAGGTATACAACTGTGACAAAAACAGTCATGGTGTCTGACATCATGGAAAGGCATTAGGACAGAAAGACATTAACCAAATTATTGTATAAATTATTATTTGATACTTAATAATGCTGAGCAGAGTGAAGAACTGGTATCCTGTACTTCCAGAATATATAACACAGGTTCTGGACCTGCATAGTGGTGTTAGGGACTTTTTCTCCCAGTACATGTTCAGGTACTTGCTAGCTATTTGCATGTCTTCTTTGATAAAATGTTGGTTTGGGTAATTGGCCCATTCTTTTAAAAAAAATTTACTTTTATTGGTGCATTGTAGTCTCACATCATAATGTAGCTCAGAGTGATATGGATATGGATGCACGCAGTGCTTTCTAAGCTCCCTCGGGCTCCCCTCAACTCTCTTTCCCCCTTCCTCATACATGATAACAACATTGGCATTGGTAATTTCACACAGGTACATAACGTTCCTGGAAGTGTTTCCTTCATTGATCCTCACCTTCCCCCACTCTCTCTTAGATTCCCCTCCATTGCTCCACTAGGATTTTTCCTCCTTTATCTAAAGTCCTACTTGTATCCCAATTACTCCTTAGCTTCCACATATGAGAGAAAGCATATAATCCTTCACTTTCTGTTACTGGCTAATCTTGCTTAACATAATGTTCTTCAGGCCTATCCATTTTCCTGCAAATGATGTAAGTTTTGTTCTTCTTTATTGCTGAATAGAATTCCATTGTGAGTATAGCCCATAATTTTGTAATGCATTCATCTGTTGATGGACACCTAGGTTGGTCTCATGATTTGGCTATTGTGAACTGTACTGCTATGAACATGAATATGCAAGTATCACTATAATAGTCTGTTAAATTCTTTTGGAAAGATACCCAGGATATCTCTGGATCATATGGTGAATCCATTCCCAATTTTCTGAGAAATCTCCACAATAATCTCCATCATTGCTGCATTAATTTGCAATGCCACCAACAGTGTATAAGCATTTCTATTTCCCCACTTCCTTGCCAGCACTTACTGTTATTTGTATTCTTGATGATTGTCATTCTAATTGGGGTTAGATGGAATCTTAGTGTTATAGTTAGATACAAAATGCCCCCTAAAGAGCTTGTTTACTAATATTCAGGGTTGATATAATTGAGTCATGAGGATTGTAATCCCAGGAGTGAATAAAGCCATTGTAATAGAGTTATCTGGGTGCTACTCAGTAGTCCAGTATGGTATAGTTGGAGGAGGTGGTCCTTGGGGGTTTGGCCTTGGAGATTACATATGGTTCCTCCTCCCCTGGCTCTCTCTCTCTCTCTCTCTCTCTCTCTCTCTCTCTCTCTCTCTCTCTCTCTTGCTTCTGGCTTCCATGGTGTGAGCACAGTTCATGCACTCTCCCTTTTTCTGCTTCCTGTCAACACACCCTGAGATCTGTGGTCCCTGACCACACGTGGACTGGACCCGAAACCATAAGGAAATAAATCTTCTTTCTCTAAATTACATAGTCAGTCTTCTAGATTATAGCTGCAAGGATGAGGACAGAGACACTCAGCATAGTTTTGATTATGTTTCCCTGATTGTTAATTATGTTGAACATTTTTTCACATATTTATTGGTCATTCAAATTTCTTCATTTGTGAAGTGTCTATGTAATGCAAATGCCAATTTCTTGATTTTTTTTATACTGTTAAGTCTTTTAAGTTCTATGTACATTCTGGATATTAGTCCTCTATCAGAGAAGTAGCTAGCAAAGATTGTCTCCCATTCTATAGGCTTTCTGTTTAGACTCTTGATGAATTCCTTTGTTAAACCGAAACTTTTTAATTTAATGCCACAACATTTATTAATTCTTGCTTTAATTTCCTGAGCTTTGGAATTCTTACCCAGGAAGCTTCTGTCAGTGCCTATAAGTTGATAAGAAGGATCTATGTGAGAGGGAGAGAATGCTGAAAAAATTGAAATATGCACATGCATGTTATGCTCACTCTATATTTCCATCAATCTTTCTACAGAGAAAGCCAAGCCTCGGCAATTCATTACCTCAGAGGAAGGTTGATTCTGCTTTTCAGAATTTTTTTTTTTTTCATCTGAAACTTGAGCTCCTTGAGGTAATAATTTTCTAGAAGTAAGAAGCAATGGGAGGGTTCCATCTAATAGATTACCACTGGAAGAGGGTGAGAAAGGTCCGTATGGCTGATCCATGTTGCTTTCAGAAACTGTATCAAGAGTTCCTCATGTGGTCTTAGTGGGGTTTGTGTGGGTAGAAGTTGATGGATCTTCAGGATCCTGTAGACACTGTCAAAAGTTATGGGAACAAGACAGTAAAGGATTTTGGTAATTATCATCAGAATGAGCAAATGGCATAATAATTGATTTCCTTTATTACACCAGAAGTGAAAATTACCCATGTTCTGTTTGTAGGCATAGACTACTATAAGTGTAATCTTTCCTCAATTTTCTATCAGGGTCTTTAATCTTGTGTAAAATTCATTTGTAGTTTTTCTTGTGTATTTTTCTACATTTTATCTTAGCATAATTTGTTGTTTTATGTTTTAAGTTCTTCAGCATATTCTACTTTCCCTATTGTATTATCTTTGTCCAGTCAAGATTTTATGAGTTATGCTATATTAGTGTTTATAGATTTAACTGTTTAGTAGTAGTGCCTTGGGATGGTATATTCCTAATTAGAGGAAAGATATTTAATTCCCAAAAGAGACTGACTGAACTCCAGTTAGCTGACTCTCAATGTCATTTTCTTACTATTCGCATGGTCTTTTGGTTTTGTGGTTGATGAGTTTATAATAAGCACATTTTGCATCATATTTTTAACCAGAATTTAGTTTATCCAATATTCAGAACCTAATAATGAAATAGTCAATTCTTATTCTTGAACATTCACAGTGCAAATAAGCCAGGCATGGTGGCGCATGCTTGTAATCTCAGTACTAGGGAGGGCAAAACAGGAGGATCACAGGTTCAAAGCCAGCCTCAGCAACTTAGCAAAGTTCTCAGCAACCTAGTGAGACTCTGTTTCCAAATAAGAAATAACAAATGGGCTCGGGGTATATCTTTGAAGTAGAATGTTTCTAGATCCAATCCCCAGTACCAAAAAAAAAAAAAAAGTACAAATATAGATTAAGAAAGGTTCAATGTACTGAATCATATAACTTCTTTGTAGAAAAAAACATGGAATTTCTACATATATCTTCTGCATTTTGACCTTCATAATCAGATATCTCTATTATTCTAAGTAATTTTGGAATTATGTTTATGTTCGTTATTCATCTCAACAGACTATAATGTCCATGTTGGCTAAGATGTCATACTGAGTGCAGTAGTCACAGTGACAGTATCTGGAAAATAGAAAATTCTCAAGTAACATTGATTTATAATGAATGAGTGGATGGAGGGATAAGCTGTATTTTATATTGAAGTCATTTTCCTTGTTTCCTAAGGTACTTAAGTCTAAGTGTAAGTGAATTTTTTAAGAAACTGAATTTTTATCCTTTTATTTATCTATTAGTTTATTTAATTTTTGTTCTGAGCCAGGCGTAGTATTGGTATCTGCTTTTACAATTTCCAGTGTAGTATGTATGCTGATCCCACTTAGAAACCTTCCTCATAGACTGCCAAAAGAAATTTCTAGACACAGAGAATGTTTGGCTGTGAGAATGGTGGCTTTTTGCCTTTCCATGTGTCCTAGAAAGAAATTCAGAGAAGGAAATGGTTGTAACTAGTCAACTGTAAATATGTTTTAGAGATTATATGTAAGGAAAGCTACACTGGCCATGGAGTAGTTATAAATAAGGATTGCTGGGAAACGTTTGACAAGAACACATGTTTGGATCTAATAGTCCTATTATGCAAAAGACAGACTGCTGGAAAAGGTACCTTAGCCAGGAGATTCACTCACTGGAGGCTGCTGTTATTAAGAGAGTAAAGGTCAAAAAATATTTTACTTAGTGTAATATTTATATCACTGTTGCTATTTAAGGGTACAGAGTTGAACATTTCCACTATAATTCAGGAGAAAGGCCACCGCAATCCTCTTGAAAAACATGACTAGGCATGATCCTAGTACATGTTACAAGTACTAGTACAAGTATCCATACTTGTTAGCCCACAGAAGAGGTAAATTCACATTAGGGAAAAATTGGCCTTTGCTAGGGTTTTATATATATTGTCTAACATCTCATCCATTAAGGATTTATTTAAGCAACTTTTAATAGTTCTGCCATAAAGATGATAAAATAGAAACTCAAATATTCTAATTTTCCAGATTCACACAACTACGAAATTATGGGATTAGAATTTTATTCCAATTCATTGGGAATAAAATTTCATGATTATCCCATTATGCTCAATTAGTCAAATAGAAATAGAACCATACATGTTATAATCCCTAAAGAAATCCATGTTTGTTACAAAGTGAATAAATTGCTGTATAATGCCCAATATCCAAATAACTTTATTTCCAAAATAAAAATATGGTTCAATATTAGGAAATTTACCATAATAATTAATTAATTAGCATTTTGAAGAAGAAAAATCAGTTACATTAAGAAATGTTGCCCTCTAAAAAAGCATTCAGTAAACATCAACAGCCTCTACTCTCAATAAAAACCAATAATAGAAAGGAACTTCCTAAACACAATTAAAAATTAGTAACAGTTGTTTACATATATTTAACTAGTTATAATCTATAAGTGTTAGTTTGGAAGAAGTTGGGCTAATTTCTATTACCGCTACTATTCAGCTAATCTTTGGAATTTCTACTGGATACAATCTATACCAAGCAGAGTTAGTCATACTGAATATGACAAAGAAAAGGATAATATAATTATTCTCAGATAACACAAATTGAATATATTTTAAATCTAATAGGATAAATATCATGAGATGACAGTCATTTACATTTATGATTTGCAAATTTAAATATTTTTCTCTATATTAAAATTAATCAGTTATGAGTCAAAATTTAAAAAAAACTCACAAGAACAGAGTCTATAATACCAGTACATAAAATTAATAAACATTTCTTATATAATGAAATTTCTACAATAATATGGAATACAATAAAAGGTCAATAGAGTGATTAGATTATAGTAATAAATTTCCTTAATATAATAAGATGCAGCTATTAAAAATCATAGAGAATAACCAGATGTGGTGGCACATGTCTGTAATACCAGTACTTGGGAGGCTAAGACAGCAGGATTGCAGATTGAGGCCAGCCTCATCAATTTAGTGAGACTCTCAGTAACTTAATGAGAACCTGTTTCAAAATAAAATAGGTCAGGGAGTATAGCTCAGAGGTAAAATGCTCCTAGGTTCAATCCTCAGTATCACCCACACCTCCATACACAAAAAGATAGAAAGTGTATACTTGGTTGTAAAAATTATTCATGACATGGTTGACTAACTAATATGAAAATAGTTCATTTTTGTGAAGACTCTAGGCTTTATATTTATACTCATAGGAACAATATATGTGTTAATGTTTGCATGTATTTTATATGAAAATCTTGGCTTTATATCTCTGTGTGTAAAAATATATCTATAGGTGTTTTGTATGTGTGTAAGTCTTGATAAAGCTAAAAGTGTGAAGAACTTAAAGTAGTGCCTAGCAGCAATAAATAGTTATTATTTCCATATCTCTAATTTTTTTCATATGAATAAGCTGGGTAAAATAAACTCCAACTGTAAGTAAGTATTTGCATTTAGGAGACAAGTTTGGTGAACTGGATATGAGTAGGGTCAACATGAAGGAAAATGTTACTTACAGCCATATATAGGTATTTTTTGTTGTCTTTTTTGTGATTTTAAGTTATAGATTTGGATGATATTTTGTTATAGTGTTTTCCATTACTTTTGGAGGAAAACTAAATAATAGTTTTCAACTCTCAAATATTATAAGATATCAGAAGTGAAACAATGCCTTGTTATCTTGGATAACATTCTCACTGATATAGTACAAAAAGACTGACCACACAACCTAGAGGAAGGAAGATTTAATGTAAAAAAATTTCCTTGGAGATTTTGAACTCAGACTATGTAAGGATAAAGTCTCCAGATCTGAGTATAGCATTCAGAAGCAGAGAGGGAGAGCACAAAGTCTCTGCTCTGGTATCATAGAGGTTGGGAGCAAGAGAGAGCAAGCAAGAAATATGCAGCCACACCCTATCAGCCTAGGTTATCTACTAGTAAATCCATCAGTTAGATTTGTCCACTGATGAGATTACAACTCTCATGACTGAATTACATAAACCCTGGACATTCTACATGAGCTCTTTTGGGATGTTCTATATCTATCCATAACATTATGCCTCTCACCCCTAAAGAGCTCATGCCCATTTCAGAATACAAGAATTCCCAAAGTCTTAACAGTTCCAACATTGCTCAAAATTCCCAAAGTCCAAATCTCCTCTGAGACTCAAGGTGAACTCTTGGCTGTTAGCTCATGTAAAAGAAAATTAAAATCAAAGTAAAAAGCAAATTACATGCAAAGAGTAAGTGTTTGCATTCCAAAGGGCAGTAATGAGGCCATCAAAAGAAGGAATGAGAAGAAAAAAAAAAAAAACAAGATCAAAATCCAGCATGGAAAGCATTTAATCTTGCAACTCCATTTCCAGGACATGTGGCAATGAGATGTGTGCTTCAAGGGGCCTTGATAGTCCCACCTCTGAGACCTGACTGATTGCAGTAGGCAGTATACTTGCTCTTCTGACCTCGCTCCACGGTCTGCAGCTAGTAACCTTTCCTCCTGGTCATTCCACATTTCTGGCATTTCTAAATCTGGGAGGGCTTCTTGCAACTTTGGCTTCACCTCACAGTTTCACAAATTTCCCCATTATGTTTGCTTGCAGGGATTCCAACCTTGCTACATGTTGCCTGCCTTCCAAGGCCTTCCTTTTAAATCTGGAGGGAAGAGTCCTAGCCTCCTTTTTTTCTAACAAAGTCAGAATTATGTGATCATCCAAATTGGCCACCAGAAGTAAAGGTAGTCACACTGTTTTAAATCACTGCTGCTGGACCCTTTTCAATCACTGTCACTGGACTGGCATCAATCCTGGCTGCTGTTGGATTTGTCTCAATTCTGGCTGTCACTGGATCTGTCTTAATCCTCGCCACCACCCAGCCCTGTTCAATCATAGCCACCACCCCACCACTGCTGGACCCTTATTTCTATGGTTCTACACTTGGCCTTGAACTACTATGATCATATTCATTTCTCTATTCTTATGCAAAACATTAAATCTCCCTTCAGCCATCTCATTTTCTTTCATAGCACAATATCTCTGGGTTCTAGCTTTATACTTGTCTTTCTGGCCAAACTGCAAATCTATAAGTCCTCTGTGCTTTGCTTTCTGCTTCTGAAATTCATTGTACAATTGGCTGAATCTAGACACAATATCCACAATGCAGTTTGGACATATTGCTATTTTGAGATTTCTTCTATCAGCTTAAATAGTCCACCATGTTTAAATTCAGCTCCATACAAAGTTGGAAGACATAAGCAAAATGCAGATGAGTTCTTTGCCAGAATGTAACATTTTCCTCTGGAGTCCTCTTTGCACTCCAGAATCTCCTGAGCACAACCTCTACCACTGGCCTTTTTAGACACAGTCTTCCCCTTCCAACTTCCTCTCATAAACCACTTCCAAAGAATCACAAAACACATGGTCAAACTTAGATATAACAGTGACTTCACTTCTCTGATACCAATTTCTGTCTTGGTCAACATCTCACTGTTATAATCCAAAAAGACTGACCATGCAATTTAGAGGAAGGTTTATTTTCTCCCAGCTTCCTTGAAAATTTTGGGTTAATTGATGGAAAGCCAGGGTCCATTGATGTCAGGGTATGATGTCAGTAAGCAAAGAGAGGGAGAGCCCAAGGACTCTGCTCTCTCATGGAGGCTGGAAACAGGAAAGGTCAAGCAAGGGTATTCAAAGACAAAATCACTGTTCCTAAGGCCACACCCTACAGACCCACCTTCTCTAGCCACACCCTACCTGCCTAGGTTACCTCCCAGTAAATCCATTAGATTAAATGTCGCCACTGATGAGATTAGAGCTTTCATGAACCATCATGACTTAATGACACCAATTCTGAACATAAACACATAAGCCCTTCAGGAAATATTCTATATCTATCTATAATACTTGTGATTAACAAAAATAAATTCACCGCTAACCCACTGAAGAAAAATCCTAAAAGAAAATATAAATGTTGCCTCCCATTTAGGGGTTAGCAAACTAAAATGAAAATTTACAAATATGAGGAAATGATCCATAAAATAGATATATTTCAGTAAGCTTCTCCAAGACAGTGGAAGAATGTGGGAAGTAGTAGTATAGACCTGGAGCAGCTAAGACCAGTGACTGCACTATTGGGTATATGTTTATATTTATTGCAAAATAATTCACAATAGCCAAGATATAGAACCAACCACAGTATCCATCAGTGGGTGAATAAAGAGAATGTCATATATGTAAACAATGAGATATTATACATGTTTAACAAGAAGGAAATTATGTCACTTGTGACAACATGAATAAACCTGAAGGACATTATGTTAAGTGAAATAAGCCAGCCACAGAAAGACAAATGCCGCATGAGCTCTCTCATATGAGAGAGAATCTAAAGAAAACTGTGAAAATGCTGACTAATACAAGCAGTTAATGGTAAAATTTACAAGTGAAAGATGGAATATGTTAAGCTTGATAATTTTGCTAAGTGATGGATCATCCTTTATAGGTTTGGGCACCTGTATACTTACCAACACTAAAACTTTAAAATTTGTTATATTGTATAAAATGTAGGTCTTTGCAACCAGAAAGGAATTTTCCAGATAAAAATGTTTTGTGAAATAGACATTTACTTCACATTAGAGCAGGAAGGAGAATATATAAACTGTGATTTCATGATGCTCCTTGCAGCTGGGCAGTATGACTTGGAGGGAAATGAGGGATTAGGCCAGCTAAAAAGTCAGAGGCATGTGACTTGACTACGATGTGTGTGGTTGGGGTGGTAGCAGAGAGTAAACAGGTGCGAGAAGGCAAAAGAGAGTATAGTGTAAAGACATCAGATAAAAATGTGTTTGTGGTAGGTAGTATTAAAGTACAGGGCAATGAAATATGTTTGCAAATCCCTGCTTGTAGTTGAGCCTTTCAGACAAGGCAGCACCAACAAGTGCTGATGTGCACATTTGAGAACATTGTTTGGAAATTATTCATTTTGTTTAGACCCAGGCAAAGGATCGGAACTAGAAAAGACCTAAAAATTCTGTCTCCAAAATTATCCAAAACAGATGATGATTGTCTATGCTAATTGTAAAGCCTCCCAGGGTAGATTTTCCACCATCTAGAGCAACACCAGACTATAAGTGACAGCAGTTGTCAACATATGTACCTTTCAGCAGTTATTAAGGCTAATATGAAAACAATGTTAT
>PVLC010048090.1:0-10867 GCA_004027655.1 Graphiurus murinus
CTTCTGTAATTTGGTACTAGAGATTTCACCCAGAGGCATTCTACCTTCAAGCTACATCTCCAGCCCTATTTTATTTCTTATTTGGAAACAGGGTCTCACTAGGTTGCTGAGAGCCTTGTTAAGTTGCTGAGGCTGACTTTGAACCTATGATCCTCCTGTCTGAGCCATCCAAGTACTGGGATTACAAGTGTGGGCCACCATACCCGGCTCCTTTATAGTGATTAAACTCAGAGACATTCTACCTCCTAGCTATACCGCCAGCCTAATTTTACTTTGAAACGGGGCCTTGCTAAGTTGCTGATGCTGGCTTTGAACTGGCAATTCTCCTGTCTCAGCCTCCCAAGGACTGGGATTCCAGGTGTGTGCCACCATGCTGGGAGTGGGAAGATGCATTCTCCCACTGGCAGTTTTGGCTCCTTAGAATTCCACAATTGTGTGATATCACGGTCACGGGTGAGTTCAGTGAGAGAAATGGCCTAAAACAAATAGGGTCCATTCTTTTTTTTTGAGGGGGGGGGCACTAGGGATGGAACCCAGAGGCATTTACCTCCAAGCTATGCTCCCAGCTCAATTTTATTTCTTTTTTGGAAACAAGTTCTCACTAGGTTGCTGAGAGTCTTGGTAAATTGCTGAAGCTGGCTTTGAACCTGTGATCCTCCTGGCTCAGCCTCTCAGATATTGGGATTAAGGTCGTGCACCACCACACCTGGCTAAGTGGTGTCCATTCTGACACGGCCCAAAGTTGCCCTGCGTGCTCCATTCTTCCCCTCCTGTGAAGCTCCGTGCCGTGGATTTCCCTCTGAGGTGGGACTCTGTGGTGTCAGAGGTGAGCTTGCAAGCTGTGCAGTCTTCAGTTGGGAAAAAGCAAACAAACCCACACACTCGGTTCTGCGTCTTGTCTTTTCTTTTTTGACAATCTAGAAACGTTAGCAGGGAGTTGATTTTGGTGTGAGACAAATGTGTGATCCGCGTTGGGAATGGTTTTGGAAGTGAGGATCAGATAGTTTTCCATTGCAGAGAATGATCAGACAGAATAGGGGCATGCTGGCCCGGGGGGCTGAGGTTCTTGCCAGCAGAGAGCTTCAAGCCAAGATGTGTCCCAGAGATCATCTCGTTCAGTCCCATTTGTAAAAATGATAATTTGACAGGCAAGGAAACCCAGACTCCTAAAGATGAAAGGATTTGTGTTATGAAAATAGTATGGTGTTTCCTCAAGAAATTAAAGTTAGAGTTATCATAGGATCCAATAATACCACTTTGGAGATATGTCTGAAAGAACTGAAAGTAGGGTCTTGAAATATTCACACCCCCTTGTTCATAGAAGCATTATCACAGCAGCCACGAGGCGGGGGCAAGCCAGATGAATGGATAATCAAAATGTGGCATAGACATACCATGTGATATTACCTAGCCTTAAAAAGAAAGGAAGTTCCACTTGGGCATGCTGGTGCACACCTATAATCCCAGTACTTGGGAGGCCGAGAGAGGAGGATTGCAGGTTCAAGGCCAGCCTCAGCAATTTAGTGAGACCCTCAGCAACTTAGTGAGATCTTATTTCAAAATAAAAAAATAAAGCTGAGCCTGGTGGCACACACTTGTAATCCCAGTACTTAGGAAGGTGAGACAGGAGGATCGCAGGTTCACAGCCAGCCTCAGCAACTTAGGCCCTCTGAAACTCAGTGAGACCCTGTTTCAAAATAAAAAATACAACAAGATTGGGGTTGTAGCTCGGAAGTAGAATGTCCCTTGGTTCATTCCCCAGTACAAAACAAACAAACAAAGAAACAAACAAATGGGCTGAGGGTATAGCTCAGAGGTAGAATATTCCTGGGTTCAATCCCCAGGGAAGGAAATTCTGACATATGTTATGACATAGATGGCTCTGAGGACATTATGTTAAGTGAAATACACCAGTCACAAAAAGACAAATACTGTTTGATTCCACTTGTAAGATAGCGGAAGTAGTCAAATTTGTGGGAATAGAAAGCAAAATGGTGGTTTCCAGGGCCCGAGGAGAGAAGTGGGAGTTGTGTAATGGGTATGGAGTTTAATTTTGAAAGATAGAAGGTTCTGGAGATATTGTACAATGATGTAAATATACTCAACACACGTAGGATTGGTTAGGATGGTTTAAAAAAATTAAAAATTTTGTCCAGGTCATGCAACCTACTTGCTCTGAATCAGAACTGCCATACTATAAGCCCAGGTGTATTAAAAAAAATCTTTACTATATAGATAGAAACTGTGAAAAGAACACGTCTCTCCTCAGTCTATGCGACTTTCTAGTTCAGGTTGATTGAGGTATGTCTGCATTTCAGCCAGGAGGATTATTCTTTCAAGTATGAGGGAATTTTTTATTATTTTTGGACATAATTTCAAAAGGAAGGAAAGGGGAATTTGGAAAAAGAAGGAGGCAAATGGATTTTGGAATAAGTATTTTAGGGCTAAAGCTTTCAGGGAGAAAACTAAAGGCGAAGAGACACAGGTGGCGCTCTGAGCTGATCTGTTGGTCTCCTGGGGGCAGAGATTGGAAGCAGAGACTGTGAGTGCGTGTGTTCTGCTGTGGTGACTGCTCCTGCAGTAGTTTGTGCGTGTACTCTGTGTTTTCAGTTTCCCTTTGTCAGAGAAAAAGAGATTGGGATTCCACAGTAAAAGAGATGGGGATTCCATTGCTGCCTGGTCCTCCTTCTTGAAAACTACTTTCAATTTCACGTCACTCAAATGTTGCAGGTCCTGAATTTCGGGTCCTGTGGGAAACTGCATAGGTTTGAGGTCATTCCCAATCAGTAGTTCTTGGGAGATTTTGCCCCCTTCTGCCCTGGGGATATTTGACAATATTAGAGTTGTTTTTGATTGTCCCAACTTAGAGGGGGCCCACTGGCATTTAGTGATGGGTTAGGCCAGAGATGCTGAAAAATAACCTACAGTGCCTGGGCATGTCCCTCTCATCAAAGAATTCTTCAACAAAGAATTGCCAACAGTAATGCTCTAAACTTTTAAGTTACTCTATATATTTCTTTATTTATTTTTTTCTTCCTGTGGAGCTGGGGATTGAACCCAGGGGCATTCTACCTCCAAGCTACACCCCCAGCCTGATCTTATTTTTTCTTTTTCAAACAGGATCTTGCTAAGTTGCTGATAACCTCACTAAGTTGCTGAGACTGGCTTCAAATCTGTGATTCTCCTGTGTCAGCCTCCCAAGTACTGGGATTACCATACTGCACCACCATAACTGGCTAGGTTACTCTATATCTTGAGTTCCTTATATCTTGGAACTCTAGATCATAATCATAAAAATTTCAAGATTAAATCCCAGCATTTGGAGGCTGAGACTGAAGGATCCAGGTTCGCGGACAGCCTCAGTTGCTTAGTGAGGCCCTCTGCAATAAAGAATAAAAAATAGGGCTGGGCCTGTAGCTTGGAGGTAAAATGCCCCCGGCTCCATCCCCAGTACTGCATAAATAAATAAATAAATAAATAATTCAAGATTATAGAATCAGTAAAGTATTGAACATGTGAATGAAGGCGACTCAGGGGAAGAAATGTCTCTGTAAATAGGAAGGTCTCCTACAATCCAGAGATAGGAAACAGAAGTTACTTGTGCATTGCCTATTGCTACATCTTTGCTCTGTAGATGTTATAGTATCTACACTATCCTGTGCCATGAGTAGAATATAGGAGATTGTACAGCATGCTATAGTGGATTATTTTTAGTGAGTGAAAACATTTTAAGGCTTTCATGGTTTCTATGGTGATTTCAGTTCCCATCAGCTTAAAAAAAGTTTAACCATGGAAATCTTCTGGACCATATCCCTGGAGTTAGGAACACTAGAACCCTAATGGAATGACACGCATGTGTGGGCACTGAGGAAAGTGGAATCCCCCATATTGAGCTCTTTCTTAGTGGTGGTGACTTCAGAAAAAAAGATTGAAGAAAGAAATTCTGGAAAACTATAGTGCAATTAATCAGAGCTCACCAGTCAAATAATTGGATCTCCAGAGAAGACGTAGGATGGGTTTAATGAGGGATTTTAAGACCTACTTTCTCTAAAACATAAATAGGAGCTTATTTTAAAAAGACAACTTTGATGTGGTTGCAAATGGGGTGTCTAAGAAGGACTGTTTTAGAGCAAATATTTTCTAGTGTTTAAAATATACCAGGCATTTTTACTTTATGCATAGAACAACTCTGCCACAGTTCCCCTCCCTGCCATGTTATAATGAGGAGATCAAGGTCAAGTAATGTGCTCAAGGTTATCCAAAAAGTGGCAAACCAGCAGAAGCTCTAACCACTGACTTTATGGAGAGGGTAAGGGAGGGAAAAGTTTATACACTTGCAGTGTGACTTTGGCTGGGTTTTAGAACATCAGTGTGCATAAAGGAAGAGTAAGGCTAGTTTTCTTAGATTCCTGTCTTTTCTTAAATGCTTTACTTGTTTGCTTTTGTGCCTTTCCTGTCCTGACTTGATACGGTCTTTTTCTGGAACTTGGGGCTGGGGTCTGGAGAGGACTCGTAGCCTGTTTTGCTTTTCCTTGAGCTATGAGAAGCCTGAGCACTTTCTTCAGCCCTCAGTGGCTCTGGCCACGTTGCCGGGTGACAGCTGTCCTTGGGGAATCAGGCATTCCTTTGGCTCTTTTTTTCCGGCAGCTGTGTATCACCTGATGGTAAATTCAGAGTCTGTTTCCCCTTCTGGGAGTTGTGATTGCTTGTGAAACTGTCACCCTGCAAAAATGCTAATCCCTGTTACTGAATATAACTTAGAAGGGCAGGTGTAGGCTACTTGTGTTTAAGGGTAAAGAGCATATTCATGTAATTAATATTCTCAGAAGCATAAAATTGTGCAATTTGCAAATACCCGCAATTGAATTGTACAGTTCCTGACTTGTTAGCATGTGAGAATTCTTAGCTATAATAATAATAATAATAATAATAATAATAATAATAATGGGTTTGGTCTTATCAGGTTTTTTCAGATGTTTTTGGCCTTGAATTCTTACGAAGGTCATAGAGGTTTGAAGACATCTTTGTCTTTGGTAAGGAGAGGGGAGAAATTTAAATTATTAAGACTATGTGGAACAGATCCTAGATCTTAAACTCCCTGGCTTTTAATCAACTTCTGATCAATGTATACTGATGGACCAACAATCCCATTTGCAAAGCCTCTTTATGTTATTGGATGAAAGATACTTGCTTAGAAATATGCTTAAGTCTCTGATGTTTAATTTCAGCTGGGAGCGAAACGTGTCCTGATTTGAACTGTATTTTAATGGTTTCCCTTTAGGTGGAGGACAGCAGCAACTTCTAACAAGATGCAAAATTCTTCCTGAGAGAAGTCTGAAAAATTATCCATGAGAAAGACTTCCATAAACAAAATATATATCTTAGAATAATGAAGCCAAAATTTAGTGTTGCAGCTCTTTAAAATGTTTCCAGTTATTTTATTGTTATAAAATGCTCAGAAGAAATTCATTTTAACTTTTTATTTTTCTTCTTCTTTTTTTTTGGCTAATTCTTTTTTAAAATTTATTTATTTATTTTTTCAGCACAGATTTTTTATACATTTCTTGAGTACAACAGGGTTACATAGACATTTATGACATATCAATCATTGTCAGATCACAAATAGCACCACTTCTTTGTTTTACACGTACAGCCCACATTCTTAACATAGCCTGGTAAAGCAAACTTTCTAGAGTCATAAAACCATACTCCTTAGCCGGGCGTGGTGGTGCACGCTTGTAATCCCAGCATTTGGGAGGCTGAGACCAGAGGATCCGGGTTCGAGGCCAGCCTCAGCTACCTAGTGAGGCACTCCGCAACTTAGTGAGACTCGGTTTCAAAATAAAGAATAAAAAATAGGGCTGGGGGTATAGCTCGGAGGTAGAATGCCCCTGAGTTCCATCCCCAGTACCGCAAAAAAAACAAAACAAAAACAAAAACAAAAACCCATACTCCTTTAGGGTCATATATTTACTTTCTAAGAAGTAGGAGGGTCTTTCATCTACGCATCTAGGGGCAATCGCCAGACTCCAAGACGCCAATGTAGCCATAGCAGAAGAGTCAGTATAATTGCTCATATATGCAGATAGCAACTGCCAGGGGGGAAAGGGCCCAGCTGGGCTCCCACAACTCCCTTGTTTTTATTTAAAATGCACAAAGGACTGTGCCTGTCTCAGGTCGTTTCCTACTAGGTGCTTAATCTACCCGTCATGGGGTCTCGATGAGTCATTCAACGAGCCCTGTCTTAGGTTGATTTGCCCTGAGAAAATCGAACCGGTCATTGACTACCAGACCCTGTGCGAGGCAGTGCTTGCAGTTTTATTACATGTAAATCTGCTCATATACTAACATAGGCATTGATCACAAGGCGTACAACGAGTGGTAGAATGCATAAACCCAGAATGACTATTGCTGTTGCTACGATAACTCCTCCTAGCAAGGAGGTAAACGAGGGCCGGTGGAGTGCAGTTGTAGGCACATGCTAATGGAAGTGTGATAGATACTGCTGGTTCCAGTGTTCTCTGTGTACTGTCTGAATTTTTCTTTCTTTCTTTCTTTCTTTCTTTCTTTCTTTCTTTCTTTCTTTCTTTCTTTCTTTCTTTCTTTCTTTCTTTCTTTCTTTCTTTCTTCCTTCCCTTCCCTTCCCTTCCCTTCCCTTCTTTTCCTTTCCTTTCCTTTCCTTTCTTTTGGTACTGGGGATTGAACCTAGGGGCATTCTACCACCGAGCTACACCACCGGACCCATTTTGTTTTTTTGTTTTGAAACAGAGTCTTGCTGAGTTGCTGAGGGTCTCCTTCCTAAGATGCTGAAGCTGTTTTTGAACCTTCAATCCTCCTGTCTCAGCCTCCCAAGTACTAGGATTACAGGTACATGCTACCACAACCAGCTGTTGTGAATTCTTATGAAAGTCATGGAAGTTTGAAGGTGTCTATGTTTTTAGTAAGGAGAGGGAAGAAATTTTTAAAATATACTTTTATTGGTGCATTGGAATTTCATATCACAATGAAGTGCAGAGTGATAGGGACATACATGCATGTAGCCCCCAGCCCCTACTCCTGCCCCCAGCCCCCACTCCTGCTCCCACCTGCTCCTCCCACCCCATGCATGATATTGAGATTGGCATTGATAATTTCATATATTTGCATAATTTCAATGGAACTGTTTCCTTCATCAAGTCCCCCCTACCCTCCACCACCTCTCTCCCCTAAACCCCCTCTATTACTCCACCGGGGTTTCTCCTTCTTTATCTGGAGTCCTGAGAGGGGAGAAATTTAAATGAACAAGACTATATGGAGTGAATTCCAGATCTTAAACTTCCTGACTTTTAATCAATTTCCGATCGATGTGTAGTGATGGACCAACAATCCCCATCTGCAAAGTCTCAGGTTGTAGAATCATGGTTGTCAGAGGGGCTGAGGGCTTCAAGACTCTTCGAGGACCCATCAGGGCACTGAGCTGCTCACTTACACGAGCCTCACATTGCCTTAAGAATTATTTATTTAGGACTTGAACTTGAATTTTGCAGCCATCCAGTTTTGTAGAAATGGTAAAAAAAAAATAGATAGATGGCTAATTTGTAATTCAGATCATGTAACCTTTCAGGACCTTGGTTTTCTTTTCTATAAAAGCTTGATAAGGGATTGGAGCAGTGGGAGAGGGCAGGGAGAGTGAGGCCAGTAGACTGCATTTCTAAAACTAACCCTAAGAAGTAGCTGCTGATCCCCAATAAATTTAGAATCTGCTTTAATGGTTTCATTAGCACCATTTATTCCTGATGATTGGAGATGATTGTTAGCTCTGTGACCTCCAGCAAGACCATCTCTGGATTTCAGTTTTCACATTTGTCAGTGGGTGGAGTTGGAGGAGAAGCGTCTCCAGGGTCTTCCTAGAAGTCTGCTCTCTCGTTTCTTGTGGACCTGCTGAAGTATAGATTCGGATGAGAGCGCACATGCAAGGCAGTTGAATCTTGTGTTTAAAATAGAGGTGGCAAGCCGGGCGTGGTGGCGCACGCTTGTAATCCCAGCATTCGGGAGGCTGAGACCAGAGGATCTGGGTTCGCAGCCAGTCTCAGCTACCTAGTGAGGCACTCTACAACTTAGTGAGACCCTGTTTCAAAATAAAGAATTAAAAAAAATAGGGCTGGGGGTATAGCTTGAAGGTAGAACGCCCCTGAGTTCAATCCCCAGTACCGCTAAATAAATAAATAAATAAATAAATAAACAAATAAATAAAATAAGATAAAAGAGAAGTAGCCACAGCTTGGCTGCCCAGGTTCAAATCCTGCCTCTGTTCTGGCCAGCGGTGTAACCTGGAGCAGGTTCTGTGGCGTCTTTGCTAACCTGGGGACCACAGTAGGCTGTTGTGAGCTAAGGCATCTGATGCATTTAAGTCAGGGCCTGGCGCATGATTAAATGCTCAAACACGTGGCTGTCATTACTGTAAAAAACATTAATCCTGCTCAGGAAGAGAGTGGTGTTAGCTTCCGTGGCAGCTGGCAGGTACGGCTCTCCTCAGGGCTTTTCTGAACGGGCGGCTCTTCTTTGAAGCGGCGTTCAGTGTGCCGGTGTGTGTGTGCTTGGCTGGCCCTGAGCCAGAGGTTCGAGGCCTGTGGGTGTCATTATGACAGAGTGCTTCTGGCTGGGCAGCCCCTCTTCTGCGGCATCTGCCACCCGTTGACCCAGTCACGTGTGGGATGTGTGCTTCTGTGCTGGGGTGGCTCTGATATCCTTTCTCCAGAGGAAAGGGTGATGGGGGGAGGGAAGAAGACAGTGCTTTCAGGCTATAAATAACTTCTTAACCAATGCTCTTGCTCGGGGCTTCTGGTAATTATGATGGGGACTGTTGGCTATAATCCAGTTTAATTGCTAAGGAGCATAGAGAGGTAGTCCTAAACCTCTCTAAGCTCATGGGCTGTTTTTATGCCTTAAAAAAATCCTATACAATACTTGAAAAACCTCTGAGTAAGTCTCTAATCAGCAAGATCTGGTTGTACAAGGGTAGCTCCAGAGTGTTTGTGGTTCCCGAGGTGGCGTGTGACTCCGTGGATAATCCATCCTCGATATGCTGGCCCATTTGGTTTATTATAAGTGGGAAGGTGGGAGGACACGCAGGCTGTGTGTGTGCACGGGAGTCCGTGTGAGTTGGAGCTGAGAGTGTAGAAGGCAAAACAAACGAGTAGGACGGCTGCTCAACACTTTTTGGATTGTTTCATGCTGTCCTTACTATGGCTGGAGTAGAAATTGTTGGATTTCTTTTAATTCTTATTTTTCCGGGGTCAAATTATAGTTTATAGATTATCATCAAAGCTTTTTGTTCTTCCTTCTTTGTCTCACTTTAGTGAGTGTATGGCCTATTGGTGCTCCATTCAGAGTTTGCACGGATAAAGAAAGGAAATTAAAGCCTAATTACTTAGTTTTGCTATTTATTTATTTATTTATTTACTTATTGTGGTGCTGGGGATTGAACCCAGGGGCAGTCTACCTCTGAGCTACACCCCCAACCTGTTTTGTTTTTTATTTTGAAAAAGGATATTGCTAAGTTGCTGAGAGTCTTGCTGCGTTCCTTGAACCTGGGATCCTCCTGACTCAGCCTCCCAAGTGCTGGGATTACAGTTACTTCCACAAAAGGCTGAACGTGATGTCTGAAATACAGTTCAGATTCCTACCAAAGGCCCATGTGATTCGTGATCTCTCATAATCATCACGTCATCAGTGTGTGTGGCGACTTGGCTTTCTTCGGTTTTCACTGAGGGGCTGGCACCGAGCCTCACCAGGTCCCTTCCTATCCGTGTTTAAGGCTTGAGCTAACTCGAATATCGCCTTTCTAGTGTCTCGGACAATCTGTTGGCTCCACCCCCTACTCTGAATTCTCCCCCAGCTGGCTTGGGGCCCCGTGCGCTCCACTTGTTCACTGCCGGGGTCTGGCTTCCTGCTTCCTGCCCATTCCGCGTGGACTCTAGTGGACGGCTTCCTTGGATCTTCTTTGTGACTTTTCTTGGCTGCAGAGCTTCTGTCTCTGTTGCCTTGACCAGCAGCCTGGCCAGTACTGCTGTATGCAGTGCCTCCTCGAGCTCCAGTTGATTTCAGAACTCCCGCCTGGGTCTAGGACTGGAAACCGCGATCCTGGCATGGCTGCAGACAGGTGGACACACCCAGAGCTTCTCCAGACACAGCGTCATTCTTGGTAGGGGTCATGCTGCGTCTGTAGCTGGTGAACTCACAGGTTGGGCAGAGCCCGATGATAATGAGACTCGTGGCCTGGGCATGGGTTACGTGTGAGTCAGCCGCTGTGGTGGTGTTCCAGTGCGCTGCCCTCGTCCTGTCAACTTGCCAATAAGGCCGCTGAGCTCCAGAAAGGAGGGACTAGGAGCAGTGCTCATCTATCCCGTTGCAAAGTCACAACCAAAACCAAGATACAAAACCGCATTCCTACCTCCTGGTCTTCCCTGCATCTCAGCACAGGGAAGATAGCATCATAATAATAATTAACTTGGCATGATAATGATGAGGTGGTAATTATAATCGTCATCTTGGAAATAACCCTGGCAAGTCGGGGGGGTTAAATATTCTCACCAAGCCAGTTCTAAGTGACTCAAATGATTCTACGTCTTTTCACATTTCCTTTTGGCAAATTTGACTATATTCTGATAGATTTCTTGTCTTTTTTTTTTTTTTGTGGTACTGGGGATTGAACTCAGGGGCATTCTACCTCTGAGCTATACCCCCAGCCCTATTTTTTATTCTTTATTTTGAAACCGAGTCTCACTAAGTTGCGGAGTGCCTCACTAGGTAGCTGAGGCTGGCCGCGAACCTGGATCCTCTGGTCTCAGCCTCCGGAATGCTGGGATTACAAGCGTGCGCCACCACG
>PVLC010048091.1:0-10867 GCA_004027655.1 Graphiurus murinus
CCCTTCTCATTCTCTAGTGAACACTATTCTATTCTTTTCTTTTCTTTCTTTCTTTCTTTTTTTTTTTTTGCAGTACTGGGGATTGAATGCAGGGGCATTCTACCTCCGAGCTATACCCCAGCCCTATTTTTTATTCTTTATTTTGAAACTGGGTCTCACTAAGTTGCGGAGGGCCTCACTAAGTAGCTGAGGCTGGCCACGAACCCAGATCCTCCGGTCTCAGCCTCCCAAATGCTGGGATTACAAGCGTGCGCCACCATGCCCGGCTCTATTATTTTCTTCTACAAGGTTGACTTAATTTTTACAAATGAGACAATGTGGTCATGTCTTTATGTCTGTCTTATTTAAAGTAACAATTATTTTCAACTGTATGGATATTGCTACAAATTACAGAATTAACTTATTTATTTATTTATTTATTTATTTATTTATTTATTTATTTATTTTTGCGGTGCTGGGGATTGAACTCAGGGGCATTCTATCTCCGAGCTATATCCCCAGCCCTATTTTTTTTTTATTATTCTTTATTTTTGAAACCGGGTCTCACTAAGTTGCGGAGTGCCTCACTAGGTAGCTGAGGCTGGCCACGAACCCGGATCCTCCGGTCTCAGCCTCCCGAATGCTGGGATTACAAGCGTGCGCCACCACGCCCGGCTTTATTTATTTATTCATTCATTCATTTGCTGTGCTGGGGATTGAACCCAGGGACATTCTACTCTGAGTCACACCCTTAGCTCTATATTTTATTCTTTATTTTGAAACAGGTTCTTATTGAGTTGTGCAGGGGCTCACTACATAACTGGTGCTGGCTATGAATTTGCAATCCTACTATCTTAATCTCCCAAGTACTGGGATTACAAGTGTGCACCACCATGACAGAATTTCATCTTTTTTAGGTTGAATTATATTTCATTTTGTGCATATGCACATTTTCTTCATTCATTTATTCACTGATGGGCATCTATATTGAGTTAATACTTCACCTACTATGAATAGTGCTATAATGAACACAGTAGAGCAGGTATCTTTTAATGTAAAATTTGGTAGTATACTGAGAAGTGGAATTGCTAGATCATATAGTAGTTCTATTTTTAGGTTTTTGAGGACTCTTTATACTGCTTGGAAAGAAAAGATCAGATTTGTATTAATGAAAATTATAAAATACTAATGAAAGAAATAATAGACACAAAAATGAAAAGATATCCCATATTTATCCCAGAAGAATTAATATTGCTAAAATGATCATACTATCAATAGCAATCAATAGATTCCATGCAATTCCCATCAAAATACAAATGACTTTCTTTACAGAAATAGAAAATGTCACCTTAACATTAATACAGAACAACTAAAGACCTAGAGTAGCCAAAGTGATTGGGGGGGTACATCAGAATGCCTGACTTCAAAATATGCTACAAAGCTATAGTAACCCAAAAGCATGGAACTGGCATAAAAACAGACACATAAACTAGTGGTATAGAATAGAAAATGCAGAAACGAATCCATGTTTATACTGCCAACTGACTTTTGACAAAGATGGCAAGAACTTATAGTGGATAATCGATAGGCGGTTTAATAAATTTTGATGACAAAGTTGCCTATACATATGCAGAAGAATGAAACTAGATTCATTTCACTCACCATACACAAAAAATGTACTCAAATGGATCAAAACATTACATGTAAACATTGAAATTACTACAGGAAAATAGAGCAAGAACACTTCAACACATTGCTGAGGGCAATGATATTTTTTAGATGGGATCCCAAAGTCACAGACAACAAAGATAAAAATACACAAATGGCACTGTATAGTTAGACATAAAATGTCCCCGAAAGAGCTCATTTAATAATTTTTCGAACTGATGTAACGGAGTCAGGAGGGTTGTAATCGCAGCAGTGTAAATCCACTGGGTGATCACTTGGGCCAGTAGGGTGTGCTGGAGGTAGATCCCTGGGGGTGCAGCCTTAGGGGTTGTATATGGTTTCTCCTCCCTCTGCTCACTCTTGCTTCTGGCCTCCAAGTTGTAAAGAACACAGCCCCTGTGCTCTCCCTCTCTCTGGTTCCCTCAGCTCTGCCCTGAAATCCATGGCCCCGGCCACACATGGACTGAACTCCAATATTTCCAAGGAAAATTAATCTTCTTTTCTTTAAGTTACATGGCCAAGTCTTTAGATGATGGCTGTGAGAGTGCTGAATTTGGTACCAGGAAAATGAGGTCACTGCTATATCTAAGTCTGACCATGTGGATTGTGAGTCTGTGGAACTGGTTTGTGAGAGTAAATTGGAAGGGTCAGAATGTGGCTTGAAAGGTGGATGGTAGAGACTGTGCTCAGGAGATTTTGGACAGAAAAGAGGACTCCATAGGAAAATGAAGTAGAGGCCATGCGTGTTACACTTTGACAAAGAACATATCTGCATTTTGCTCCTGTCCTGAAACTTTGTGTGAGGTCAACTTTAACGATGAATTGATTAATAAACTGGCAAAGGAAATCTCAAGACAGTAAAAAATCCAAACTGCATTATGAAAATTGATGTGTGCATTCTGCAAATTGTACACCAAATTTCAGGAGTGGAAAGTAAAGCAGAGAGACTTTATAGATTTGCAGTTTGTCTGAAAAGGCATGTGTAAAGATGGGGTTCATAGAAGGAAGTAAGATGGCTGAAAAGAAGGAGGAAGCAGTGACCATGATGGAGGCAGGGCCAGCGATGGCCACGATGAAGGTGACAGATGAAGTTTGAGCCAGAGGTGGCCCAGATGGACTTGGGGCCATGGCCACCTGGATGGAGTGAACCCAATGGCTGTGATTAAAAAGACCCTAGCAGCAATAATTAAGGAGGACATGACTACCTTTTTTGTTGGCAGCCCATCTTGGCACCCACATAATGCTGGCTTTGCTAGAAAAGGGGGGCCATGAAGCCCCCCACCTGCTGACCTGAGTAGAAGGCCTGGAAAGCCAGGCAAAGTGTGGTAGGGTCAGAATCCCTGCAAGCAGGCCCAATTGGGGCACTTTGTAAAGCTGTGAGGGTGAAGCCAAGATTGCAAGAAAAAACCCTGAGCTTAAGATAGGCCAGAAACATGGAATGACTGGGAGGAAAGGCTGCAAACTGGGAAACTGGGAGTGATGAAGCCAGGGAGTATGCTGCCCATTGCAATTAGCCAGGCCACAGGGGCGGGGCTGCCAAGGCCCCTAGGAGATCTTTTCTCACTGCCATGTGCCCTGAATCCTGAATGCTAGAAATGAAGCTGCAGGACCAAATGCTTGCCCTGCTGGATTTTGTTACTGTTTTGGTTCCATTCCTTCTTTCTATGGTCCTATTCCTCCCTTTGGGAATGCAAATGTTTACTCTTTGACACTCTATATTGAGTGCATATTACTTGCTTTTATTTTAATCTTCATTGTCTTTTACAGAGGCTCACAAGAGTTCACCTTGAGTCTCAGAGGAGACTTTGGACTTTGGGACTTCTCAGAAATGTCGGAACTGTTAAGACTATGAAACTCTTGGGGATGACTGAATGTATTTAGTATTCGGAGCTGTCCATGAGATCCTTAGGGGACAGGGGCAGAATGTTATAGGTAGATATTAAATGTTCTATGAGCACATCTAAGTCAATCACTAAACTGACCTTGAGAAGGAGGGAGGAGGAGGGAGTGGGGCAGGGATTGGGGAAGGGTTAAATGAGAATTGTGTGCATGGATGACTTTACCTATACTAGCTTGTACCTAACAAAGATGTGTAATAACAATGCACCAAATAAGGGAAAGATGAAAAAAAAAAAAGATTTGTTAAAGTTACACCCTCAGATTTTGGATCTACGTAATGCGGAGCCCACATCTATTAACCTGGCAGAAACAGCTAAGACATTTGTAGATCGGCTTCAAGCCTTGGTCACTACCTGATCCTCATTTACCTCTTTGCTAGGAGGAGTTATCGTAGCAACAGCAATAGTCATTCTAGGTTTATGCAATCTAACACTTGTACACCTTGTGATCAATGCCTATGTTAGTATATGAGCAGATTTACATGGAATAAAAATGCAAGCACTGCCTCGCACAGGGCCTGGTAGTCAATGACGGGTTCGATTTTCTCAGGGCAATCAACCTAAGACAGGACTCGTTGAATGACTCATCGAGACCCCATGACGGGTAAGATTAAACATCTGGTAGGAAACGACCTAAGACAGGCATAGTCCTTCGTGTATTTTAAAATAAAAATGGGGGAGTTGCGGGAGCCCAGCTGAGCCCTTTCCCCCCTGGCAGTTGCTATCTGCATATATGAGCAATTATACTGACTCTTCTGCTATGGCTACATTGGCGTCTCAAAGTCTGGAGATTGCCCCTAGGATGCGTAGATGAAAGACTCTCCTACTTCTTGGAGAGTAAAGATATGACCCTAAAGGAGTATGTTTTTATGACTCTAGAAAGTTTGCTTTACTAGGCTATGTTAAGAATGTGGGCTATACGTGTAAAATGAAGAAGTGGTGCTATTTGTGATCTGACAATGATTGATATGTCATAAATGTCTATGTAACCCTGTTGTACTCAAGAAATGTATAAAAAAATCCATGCTGAAAAAAAAAATAAATTTTAAAAAAGTTCCCTCAAGAGCACGTTTATTAATCTTTGGAGCTGATATAATTGAGTTATGATCCTGACAGTTGGTTTATGGATTTATCTGGGTGGTGACCTAGGCCAGGAGGGTGTGGCTGGAGGGAGTGAATCCCTAGAGGTGCAGCCTTGAGGATTATATATGGTTCCATCTCCTCCTGCTTTCTCTCTTGCTTCCAGATTCCATGATGTGAGGAGCACAGCCCATGTGCTCTCTCTTTCTCTAGTTCCCACTCCCATGTCCTGGGCTAATGTGGACTGAACCCCAATATCTCTAAGGAGAGCCATGAGTTAATAAATCTTTCCTCTAAGTCATGTGTTCAGGTCTTTAGATTATGGCTGTGAAAATGCTGACTAGAGTAGGCATTGTTTCAAACTATGAAGCCTATGCATAGTAAAGAAAATACTCAACTGGATTAAGAAACTACTTATACAATAAAAAAATACATGAAATCTATTTATCTGACAAGAAATTGATATCTAGGATGCATAAAAAACTCTTAAATCTAAACACTAAAAACAAACAAACAAACAAACATCAGAAACAGGGCTAACCAGCTGGAGAAATATGTGACAAAAAAAGACATACAAGTGGTCAAACAACTACATGAGAAAAAATGCTCAATCTCAATAATCACCAGGAAAATACAAATCAAACCACAATAAGATATCACCTAATCCCAGTTAGAATGGCTACCATTAAAAAGACAAAACATAAACTGGGTGTGGTGGTGCATGCTTGTAATCCCAGCATTTGGGAGGCTGAGACCAGAGGATCTGGGTTCTCAGCCAGCCTCAGCTACCTAGTGAGGCCCTCCGCAACTTAATGAGACCCAGTTTCAAAATAATGAATTAAAAAATAGGACTGGAGGTATAGCTCGGAGGTAGAATGCCGCTGAGTTCAATCCCCAGTACCACAAAATAAATAAATAAATAAATAAATAAATAAATAAATAAATAAATAAAGACAAAGCATAACAAATGCTTATGAGGATGTGGAGAAAACAAAACTCTTATCCATTATTTATGAGGATATAAATTTATGTTGGACATTATTTCTAATAAAAAGAGAGAAAGATGGCACAGTAGGAATAGGAATCTACGAAAAGCAATAAGATTCCATCTCTTGACTTGATTTCTCTTGCTATTTTGAAAGGCAGATATTTGTATCCATCAGCATGCTTTTCATCATTTTCCAGCATTTGTATCCATCAGCATGCTTGCATCTATAATATAAAAGATTGACCATGTAACTCAGAAGAAAGAAAATTAATTTTCTTACAGTTTCAAGTTCAGTCCACCTGTGGGCAAGGACCTTGAATCTCAGAGCATGGTGACAGAAGAGGAAAAAGGGGAGAGCACATGGACTGTGTGCTCACATCATGGAGGCCAGAAGCAAGAGAGGGAGCCAGGGAGTTGGAGGAGGAGGAACCATATATATAATCTCCAAGGCTGTACCCCAGGGACCACCTCCTCCAGCCACAATTTATTGGGTACCACCCAAGTAAATCAATTACAGTTGATTTATCCATTTCTAAGATTACAACCCTCATGACTCACTTATATCAACAAATATTAATAAATGTGACCTTTAGGGGACATTTTATATCTAACTCTAACAGCATTCATACATGCTGTAGGCTCATAAGAGACTTAATAAGAATGGGGTATACACTCATTGTGGAAGTTTAAGAAAATCCCCATGTGATTCTATTATAGGCCAATGGTGAGAAACACCAGTGCAGATCACTTAAATGATTCCTCGAAAACAACAAATAAGGTAAATACTTCGAGGTTAATGAAAGCAAAAGTAACATAGCCAAACTTATGGGACAACCAGAGAAAAAACAAACTAAACTCAAATGGAGCAAAAAAATTAAATAATAAAGAATATAGCAGAGATAAATGAAACAAATAACAGAAAAACAAGAGAAAAAGCTATGAAAATCAAAATTGATATTTTTAAAACAACTAAGAAAACTAACATTACTGAAAGAAACTCAAATTACTGAAATCAGAAATAGTTACTATTGATTATGCAAGAATAACAAAGGAATATAAGAGAGTAGTATAAGTGATTAAACAGAAGTCAATAATCAATAACCTGTTGAATGGCTGACCAGAACACAAGAAGCTCCATTTTATAAAACTGCCATTTCACAAGGTTCTCAGCTTACTGAAAAGTCCTCATATCTTGTTTATCAAAAGCCCTGCTTGACACAAATCATAAAGGACCTTTAGATTATCCCTTATTAAGGGTCAACTTCCAATTTCCCTCCTTAAGAACTCCCTCCAGAATTTAAACTTCCCTCCAAAATAACCTATATAAGCTCACAGGCTATAAATGAACATGGGCTCCATCCTTTACTGGATACCCCCTCTGCTCCACAAATTTTATCCCAAAAAAGCCTGTTCTGGTGTAGAGCTTACTCACTCTTTCTCTCTTCCCCTCTCCCCCTCTCCTTTTCCTCCTCCATCTCTTTTATAATCTAGATAATATGGAAAAACTTCCTAAAACTCCAAAAATATGAAAATTACATAATAAAGAAATAGAAAGTCTGAATAGAACTGTAATTAGTAAAGAGAGAAAATCAGTTATAGAACACATCCTAATAAAGAAGATCTTTGGAACTGATGGCTTTTCTGATGAAATGTACCAAACATTTAAGAAGGCTTAATATCAGTCCTTTTCAAAGCACTTTCTAATTTATTCTGTGAGGTCAGGATTACTCAGATACAAAAATCAGATAGTGACACCAAAAACTAACTATTAAACAAAATTCATAATAAATACTGAAGTAGAAATAATATAACACTAACAAACCAAATTAAGGAGCATATTAAAAAAGATAATGCATCATGAAGAAACTAGAATTATTGCTTGAAGTCAAGAATGCTTCAACATATAAAACTACATCAATGTAATACACCACATTAACAGAATGAAGGTAACACACACACACACACACACACACACACACACACACACACATACAGAGCTGGGAAAGGTGGGCCACACTTGTAATTCCAATACTTGGGAGGCAGAACCTGGAGGATCACAGGTTCAAAGCCAGGTTCAGCAACTTAGCAAGACACTGTTTCAAATTAAAAAAAGACGAAAAGCCTAGAATAGCCAAAGTAGTTGTTAGCAACAAGAACCATGCAGGAGGCATCATAATACCTGACTTTAAACTGTACTGCAAAGCCACAGTAATAAAAACAGCATGACATTGGCACAAAAACAGACATATATGCCAATGGAGCAGAATAGAAGACTCAGAAACAAACCCACACAATGGCCAAAAAATGTATGAGGAAATGTTCAGCATCATTAGCAATCAGAGAGATACAAGTCAAAACTACCTTGAGGTTTCACTTAACACTAATTAGAATGGCAATCATCAAAAACACAAACAACAATAAATACTGGAAAGGGCATGGAGAAGTGGGAACCCTAATACATTGTTGGTGGGATTGCAGATTAGTACAACCACTTTGGAAAACAGTATGGAGGATCCTCAGACGAATGGGAATGAAGCTACCATATGATCCAGCAATACCACTTCTGGGTATATACCCAAAAGAATGGAAACCAAACTATCAGACTGATGCTTGTCTATCTATGCTTATAACCACACAATTTAGAATTGTCAACTATGGAACCAGCCAAAATGTCCATCAACAGATGAATGGATTACAAATCTATGGGATATATACACAATGGAATTTTATTCAGCCAGAAAGAAGAACAAAATCATATCATTTGAAGGGAAATGTTTGGATCTGAAAAACATTATGCGAAGTGAGATTAGTCAGGTACAAAAAGTAAAAAAAATTGTATGCTCTCCCTAATATGTGGAAGCTAGGGAGAAAGTGGGACATAAGAAGGACTTTAGACAAAGAAGGAGAAACCTTAGATGAGCAAAGAAGGTGACTTAACTGAAGGTGATAGGGAGGAAGGAAGGAAACATCCTAATGCACATGGTGTACTTTCACAAGCATATCAAAGTCAATCACTAAACTGAACTTGAGAAGGAGGGATGGGGAGGGACTGGGGCCGGAATTGGGGAAAGGAGAAATGTGTTCATGTATGCCTCTACCAGCTTGAACCTAACAAAGACATATGATTACAATACACCAATTAAAAAAAAAAAAGAAGTACTGGGGTTTTAGCTTGAAGTTAGATGGCCCCTTGGTTCAATCTCCATTAACCATCCCCAAGAAAATACAGAAAACAATACTGCACTAACACTGTCATAAAATTGACACAGAAAAGGAAGGCATTTAATAAAATCTAAAACACTTCCATGATAAAATATCCAATAAAGTAGTTATATATTTAAACTAACTCAACATAATAAAAGCCATGTATGAAAGTTCACAGTGAGCAACTAAATCATGATAAACTGAACACCTTTCTTCTAGGATCATGGAGAAGGCAAGGATACCTACTTTCATGACATCTGCTCAACATAATACTGTAATTTCTAGCCAAAAAATGAGGCAAAATGAAATATAAGGCAATTAAATGGATACAGAAAAGTTAAATGATATGTTTATACAATATATGATCTTTTATATAAAAAGACCTAGAATACTTGGAAAAAATAAATAAATTTTGCAAAATAACAGAATAGAAAATAACACAAAAACACAGCTATATATCCATACATTATCAGGAAAGAATTTGAAAAGAAAGATCAAAGAAACAATTCTACTTACAATAGTATCAGAAAATAAAATAAGAATTAACTTAATGAGATGAAAGATGCACAATTGAATATACAAAATACTATTGAAATAAATTAAGAGGACACAATAAAATAGATGATATTTTAAAGAATCAAAAAGACATGCTATGGATAAAAACACTGGAACCTAAATGAGTACTTTCAATGATTGGGATACTGGATGTAGTGGAGAAAAGAATCAGTGGAAATGAGTCAATAGAAACTTCCCCAAACCAGGAAACAAAGGAAAAGAATGAAACAAACATAAAGTAGAACAGAACACCCCAAGAAACCTAGTATTTGGGAAGCTGAGGCAGGACGAAGATTAAGTTTGAGGCCAGCCTGGGCAATGGCAAAATTGGTCATGCTGTTCCAGTGATAGCTCTGGTGGCCAAAGCATAGGTGTTGTAGGACAACTACAAATGGAGCAATGCACTTATAATTGGGACACTTAAGAAGGAAGAATGACACAAAATAAATACTTAAAATAAAAATGGCTGTCAAACATTTGAAACTTAATAATAGAAATTGAGCCACAGATATAGTAATTTCAGAGAACACCAAACATGAAAAAACCATGAATATCTACACTTAGGAATCTTCTATTCAAATTGCAAAACAACAAAGACAAAAAAGAAAGCCTCAAAAGATACCAAAGAGGAAAGTCACCTTAGCTATCTTGGTATGTGTTAAAATTACATGGGACTTCTTATCAGAAACCATGCAAACTAGAAGAGAATGAGTTGAAATATTTAAAAATTAAACACACACACACACACACACTTGGAATTTTATATCCAGTAAAACTGTCTTTTAAAAAAAATTGAAGGGATTTTTGCCTGTAGACCTGCCATGCCAGAAATACTAAGTTATTAAGAACAAAAGAATATAATTGAAAGAGTGAAGGTAAAAAAAAAATCAAACTCACAAAGAAAATAACACAAGAAAGGGAATAAATGAAGATAAATAAATTCTCTTAATTTTCTTATGCTTAAAGAACAACTGATCAAAATAATAATTGCAATTATATAGTGGACAATTATAACATTAAGAAAAATAAAATATATCAGTATTAAGTGAATCAGGAGGTAGAAATTGGGAGATATTCTCATATTAGATAACTGTACTAATTGAGAATAGTACATTTAAACGTGGATATAGATTAGCTTAAGATATATTTCAAACTATAGAGTAATATAATTAATATGCTAAAAGAGAAAATCAAATAGGACTATTTAAAATGCTTAATTAAAGCCAGAGAAAGCAGAACAAGAGGGGAAGGAAAAAGAGAAACAATGGGAGGCTGAGACAAGATTCGAAGCCAGTGTGTGGTAATTTAGCAAGACTTTATTTCAAAATAAAAATAATAAAAAGGGCTGGGGGTATAGCTCAGAGGTAGAGTGTCTCTGGGTTCAATCTCCATGAACACACACATACACACACTCACACACACAGAAAATGAAACAAAGAAAAAAGTTACAAACATGGTACTTTGTCATGGTGGATTATCAGTAATCAGATTAAGT
>PVLC010048092.1:0-10867 GCA_004027655.1 Graphiurus murinus
GTAATCCCAGCATTTGGGAGGCTGAGACCAGAGGATCCGGGTTCGCGGCCAGCCTCAGCTACCTAGTGAGGCACTCCGCAACTTAGTGAGACTCGGTTTCAAAAAAAATAAAGAATAAAAAATAGGGCTGGGGGTGTAGCTCGGAGGTGAATGCCCCTGAGTTCAATCCCCAGTACCGCAAAAAAAAAAAAAAAAAAAAAAAAAATTTCCAATACGGAAGGAAGGAAAGAAGGAAGGAAGGGAAAATGAGAAATATTTGGTTGAGATGAACTCAAACACTCAAACATAAGTAACAGATTAATATTTATAATAAGTTTTAGGTTGTGCCCTCAAGATGCTCAGAGCTCAGTAAGGGATAGACAGGTCAACAGATAAATGATGCCTTTTCTTTTCCTGTGAGTGATAGTGTTTGAATCAGAGAGGGCCTGGAAGTCTTGTCTAAGGAACTGAACGGGAATGCTTTGAGTTGTGTTTCTGGAAAGATTGTCAGAAAGATGGGGATGCTTTTGGGTTGTAAGAGCAAAACCTTGTCTTTGGTAGAAAGAGCCAGAAGGGAGACTTACTGAAGATGCCGGGAAATGGCTTCTCTGTGGCTGGAGCCTCCATTGCTGGGTCCTGGGGAGGAGAGGGAGGTGGTTGAAAGAACAGGCCAGGCCATAAGGGTCTTCCCTGTCACCTCGAAGGTCCTTTATCTTGTCATGGAGAGCCAGGCTGGGTGGAGGTCGAAGTGTATGTCTACTCTAATGGATCCTTCTGGCTCAGACCCATCTCCCCAGTGCTTGTGTCCTCCAAGTAACCTCTACATATCTACGTAGTAGCTTTCGTCCTCTGTCACCATGCCTTCATCTTTTTTTTTTTTTTTTTCCGGTACTGGGAATGGAACCCAGGGGCATTCTAACTCTGAGCTATACCCCCAGCCCTATTTTTTATTCTTTATTTTGAAACAGGGTCTCACTAAGTTGCCAAGTACCTCACTAAGTAGCTGAGGCTGGCCTCGAACCCAGATCCTCCGGTCTCAGCCTCCCACGTACTGGGATGACAAGTGTGCGCCACCACGCCCGGCCATGCCTGCATCTTCTCTCCCTTCATCTCATCTCGTAGGCATTACATCATCTCTTATCCCACAAGAAGGGGAAGCACAGTACAGCAAGGACTGTGGAGAGAGAGAGAGAGACCACAGTCACATAACTTTTATCACAGTGTTTTGTTTTTTTTTAATCATTGTGCTATTTTATTACTAGCTACTGTTGTTGATTTCCCACTGTGCCTAATTTACAAATTAAAACTTTCTCCCAGGTAGATATGTATAGGAAAACACAGCATACAATGGACCTAGTGTTATTTTGTTTCTGGGTGTCCACTGGGGGAGTCTTTGAACGGATCTCCAGCTGCTAAGGGAGGACTTCTGTTTTGTTCCATGTATTTATTTGTTTATTTACTTTTGGATTGTTTGTTTTAATTGAAAGGAAAGAAGACGTATCAAGTAAAACCCTTGCCTCTGTCATGAACCCTCGGTAGGTCTCTACACCTGCTGTAGTCCCCACTCTCAGATGCACAGGAAAGTCACTTGGGAGGATATGACAATCCCAATGAAGTCACTGGTGGTGGGACCCAGTCATCAGTACTGCCAGTACTCGGTACTCCTGGGGCTTCCAACCTGCCTTCTGGGTAGAGAACTCTGTTATGGCAAGTCAGGAAGTCTCTCTGAGTGTCAGCCTTCTCATCCATAGAGTGAGCATCAGCCAATGAGATTTCTAGTCTTGTTCTTTGATTTTCAGTACTCTGCCAGATATGGTCTTTAGGTTTTATTTTTTAATGTTTATTTCCTGTTTTTGCATTTTTCAAAGAGGATGTAAAAATCCCAAGACGAGTCAATATCATTTTTGTTTGTAACAAATAGTTTGATTACTTTAAAAATTAAAAAAAAAAACCAAAAACCAAAACAAACAAAAAACAAATCATCCTAAGAGGTTATATATATACATATATGTGTGTGTGTGTGTGTGCGTGCATGTGTGTGCGCATTACTGGGATTGAACTCAGGGGCATTCTACCTCTAAGCTACACCCCCCAGTCCTATTTTTTTTATTCTTTATTTGAAACTAAGTCTCACTAAATTGCAGAGGGCCTCACTAAGTAGCTGAGGCTGGCTGTGAACCTGGATCCTCCTGTCTCGGTCTCCCAAGTACTGGGATTAAAAGCATACATCACCATGCCCAACTTGGATATTATCTTTGATAAATTAATTGGCATGGTTTGAGAAATAATACACTTTGGAAGGAATACCTCCTTTTTATAAACTATGCATGAATGTCCCAATTTACTTAAATTTCCTGAAAACCATTGATCCCAAGAAATCTGCATATCACATGTGCAAATTATATTCTTTGTGCCATGTTTAAAGGAAAGCACAGTTGCCAGGCGTGGTGGCACACTCTTGTAATCCCAGTACTTGGGAAACTAAGACCAGAAGATCTGGGTTCAAGGCCAACCTCAGCTACTTAGTGAGACCCTATTTCCAAAATAATGAAGAAAAAATAGGGTTAGAGGTATAGTTTGGAGGTAGAATGCCCCTGGGTTCAATCCCCAGTACTGCAAAAAAGAAAGGAGAGCATAGTTGATAACATTCGATGTGGAAATATAACCTGTGGTAGGTAAGTTTATTGTTTCTCAAAGAAAAGAACCTGTAAAGTCTGCAAGCCTGGGTTTCAGTCTTGCTTCTATACTTGTGTAGCTCTGTGACCTGGCCCAGTTGACAGGTCTGTAATCGTTATTTTAGCTTTTCGGGGATAAGTTTGTTCATTGTTAACTTCCCTTGTGGGTCATATAACCTTGTCCAGGGTCAGACAACCTGGCAGGCCTGAGGAGTCACTGAGGCATAGTGGAATGTGTATGATTTTGGAAATGAACTTGGCTTTGAATGTCCCTTCATTGTCTTGCTAACTTTGTGACTTTGGCATTTGGCATCATTTGGGTTTGTGTAAAAATGTTTTCCATAATACCTGTCGCTAGTGGTTATTTTAAGGTTTATTGTAAAGATTATTGAACAGACATATACATGAAGGGCTTAGTATGCTGCTTGGCACATAGCAGACACCAATGAAACTGTAGTTGATGTGATTATAGTGTAGGGATGCCACAGACATGTACAATGTGCTTCTGAATATGTGGTCTCAAATATGTGGTGTCAAATACTCATATGTTGATTCCTGTTTTATGAAATCAAGTGGTAATGGGCATATTAGGACTTGATCTTTTATACCTGTAGAGGTCATGATTGAGAAATTCCTAAAGGACACCAGTATGTTGTGTTAGAGAGCAACAGACTAGAAGTGCCAGCCCTTGGGATACTCGGGCTGTGGCCCTGGGGATCGGGTTCCACTGGAAAGAATCTAAAATGAACTCACCTTCCACCTGACACTTGTCACATTCAAACTAACTCAGGAATCTTAGGCAGATGGCACCATCCCGACTTCTTTGATGGTGTGGAATCCCAGTTTGCGGCCGAGCACAGAGCATATCAGTATTTTCTTTCTTTTTAAAGCTGAATAATATTCTAACATATGTTTTAGAATATATATAGTAGACTATATCTATATCTATATACCTATATCTATCTACATTTAAACATTATATATACATATACATACATATGAAAAAGGAGAGACCCTCGAAAGCAAAGAAGTTGATTTAACCGAAGGGGTTGGCCAAGGGAGGGGGGCACACTAATGTATATCAAGGTTACTCACTAACCTGAACTTGAGAGGGAGGGAGGCCAAGGGAGTGGGGTGGGAATTTGGAGAAAGGGTCAAATGAGATTTGTGAGTACATATATCGCTATCAATTTGTACCTAACAAAGATGTATGCTTACAATGCATGAATAAAAATAATAATTAAAAAATAAATAAATAAATAAGGATATGATGGGAAAAAAATCATCTCCCTATAATCACATTGAATATAAATGGTCTCAACTCCCCAATAAAAAAGCACAAGATGACAAAATGGATTAAAACGCACAATCCATCTATATGCTGCCTGCAAGAAACACACCTTACAAGCAAAGATTCCCATAAACTAAAGGTAAAGTGCTAGAGTAAGGTAATCCATGCTAATGGAATTCAAAGACAAGAAGGAGTATCAACTATAATATCAGATTAATTAGACTTCAAGCCTAAGTTCATCAAAAGAGACAAAGCAGGTCATTTTTTACTAGTAAAAGGAACAATCCAGCTAGAGGAAATAGCAATTATCAGCATCTATGCCCAAAACATAGGTGCAGCCACTTTCATAAAACAAACTCTGCATGATATACATAGATTTCAATACACTAATACTGGGAGACTTCAATACTCCTCTGCCATCACTAGACCAATCTTCTAAACAAAAGGTCGGCAAAGATGCCTCAGACCTAAAGAATACCATAAACCAAATGGACCTGTTAGACAAATACAGAATATTTCACCCAACCACAGCTGAATTCACATTTTTTTCAGCTGCCCATGGAACCTTCTCCAAAAGAGACCACATTCTGGGCCACAAAGGGAGCACTGGCAAACTCAAAAAAAATGTAACATAATTCCCTGCATCTTTTCAGACCACAATGGAGTGAAACTAGAAATCAACCCTAAGAAGACCCAGAGTAACCATGTAAACACATGAAAACTGAACACCACACTGCTAAACACGGAATGGGTCATAGAAGAAGTAAGGGGAAAAATTTAAAAATTCCTAGAAACCAATGAAAACAGAGACACAACATATCAAAACCTCTGGAATACCTTGAAGGCAGTACTAAGAGGAAAATTTAAAGCACTGAGTGCCCACATAAGAAGAACAGAAAATTACCAAATAAATAACCAAATGACATAGCTCAAAGCCCTTGAAAACAAGGACAATCTAACCCCAAAGCCAGTAGAACACAGGAAATTATTAAAATCAGAGCAGAAATTAGTGAAGTAGAGAATTAAAAAAATACAGAAATCAACAAAACCAAAAGCTGGTTTCTTGAAAAAATAAACAACATAAATAAACCATTGGCCAACTTAACCAAAAGAAAGAGAATAAACCCAAATTACCAAAATAAGAGATGAAAAATGTGATATTACCACCAACAGTGTGGAAATACAGAAGATCATCAGAAACTATGTTGAAAAACTATACTCCAACAAAATTGAAAAATTTCTTGACACATATAACCTTCCTAAATTGAGTCAAGAAGATATAGAAAACTTAAACCAACCAATAACAATAAAAGAGACAGAAAGAGCAATAAAGAGTTTACCATCAAATAAAAGCACAGGGTCAGATGATTTTCCATGTGAATTTTATGAAACATTGATAGAAGAGGTAACCCCAACACTCCTCAAACTCTTCCATGAAATAGAAAGAAACAGGACCCTCCCAAACACATTCCATGAAGCCAACATCACATTAATACCAAAGCCAAATAAAGACAGCTCAAGAAAAGAAAACTATAGGCCTATATCATTGATGAACTTAGATGCAATACTGCTAAACAAAATACGAGCAAGGCACATTCAAAACCACATCAAGAAAATTATACACCATGACGAAGTCGGGTTCATCCCAGGGATGCAAGGCTGGTTCAACGTATGAAAAACAATCCATGTAATACACCACATAAACAGACTCAAGGACAAAAATCACATGATCATCTCAATTGATGCTGAAAAAGCATTTGACAAGATCCAACACCCATTCATGCTAAAAGTACTGCAGAGAATTGGAATAGAAGGAACATACCTCAACATCATAGAGGCAATATACAAGAGGCCCACAGCCAACTTCATACTAAATGGAGAAAAACTGCAAGAGTTCCCGCTAAAAACAGGAACAAGACAAGGATGTCCATTATCACCACTTCTGTTCAATATAGTACTTGAGACTCTAGTCAGAGCAATAAGACAAGAGAAGGAAATCAAAGGGGTAAAAATAGGGAAAGAAAAGCTAAAACTACCCCTTTTTGCAGATGACATACTATTCTTAGAAGACCCAACAAAGTCAACCAAAAAACTTATAGAACTGATCAACAAATTCAGCAAAGTGTCTGGATACAAAATCAATTGTAAAAAATCAGAAGCTTTCCTGTATGCCAACCATAAATAAACTGAAAAAGAAATTCAGAAAACAGTTCTACTCACAATAGCACCCCGAAAAATAAAATACTTAGGGAAAAACCTAACCAAAGATGTAAAGGCCTTTAAAAGTAAAACTATAAAAAGTTGAAAAAAAACATAGATGAAGACCTTAGAAGATGGAAAGATCTTCCATGCTCTTGGATGGCAGAATAAATATCATCAAAATGGCCATCCTCATAAAATTGATCTACAGATTCAGTGCAACATCCATGAAATTACCAGGGTCTCTCCTCACAGAAAAATCAGTCCTTAAGTTCATTTGGAACGACAAAAAAGCCTAGAATAGTCAAAGTAGTTCTTAGCAACAAGAACCATGTAGGAGGTATCACAATACCTGACTTCAAACTCTACTACAAACTACAGTAATAAAAACAGCATGGTATTGGCACAACAAAGACACATAGATCATTGGAGCAGAATAGAAGATTCAGAAACAAACCCATGCACTTACAGCCAACCAATTTTTGACAATGGAACCAAAAATATACAAAGGAAAAAAGATAGCCTCTTCAACAAATGGTATTGGTTAAACTGGTTAACCATATGCAAGAAAATGGAAATAAACCCTACTTTCTCACCCTGCACAAGAGTCAACTCAAGGTGGATCAAAGACCTAGAAGATAGGCCAGAGACCTTGCAGCTACTTGAAGAGGGCATAGGACCAACACTTCAACACATAGGCACAGGTAAAAACTTTCTCAACAAGACCTCAAAAGCACAAGCAACCTTCAGGAAGATCAATACACGGGATTACATTAAACTGAAGAGCTTCTGTGCAGCAAAGGGAACTATCAAGAACCTCAACAGAGATCCCACAGAGTGGGAGAAAATTTTTGCCAGCTACTCTTATGATGGAGGACTAATATCTAGGATATATAGAGAACACAAGAAACTCACAGCTAAGAAAACAAAAAACCCAATAAAAAAATATGGGCAAAGGATCTAAATAGACACCGCACAAAAGAAGAAATAAAAATGATCAATAAGTGTATGAGGAAATGTTCAACATCATTAGCAATCAGATAGATGCAAATCAACACTACCTTGAGATTTCACCTAACTCCAATCAGAATGGCAATCATAAAAAACACAAACAACAATAAATGCTGGTGAAGGTATGGAGAAGTGGGAACTCTAATACATTGCTGGTGGGATTGCAAATTAGTGCAACCACTTTGGAAAACAGTATCGAGGATCCTCAGATGTATGGGAATAAACCTACCATATGATCCAGCAATACCACTTCTGGGTATCTACCCAAAAGAATGGAAACCAAACTATCAGACCGACGCATGTGCATCTATGTCTATAGCTGCACAATTCACAATTGCCAAACTATGGAATCAGCCAAGATGACCATCGACAGATGAATAGATTACAAAACTATGGGATGTGTACACAATGGAATTTTATTCAGCCATGAAGAACAAAATTATGTCATTTGCAGGGAAATGGATGCAACTGGAAGACATTATGTTAAGTGAGATTAGTCAATCACAAAGAGTAAAAAAAAAAAAGCATATGTTCTCCCTAATATGGCGATGCTAGGGAGAAGATGGGGCATAAGTGAGACTCCAGATGAAAAGGGAGAAACCCTAGATAAGCAAAGAAGTTGACTTAACTGAAGGGGATGGACCGGGTGGGGCTGAGGGGGGTTGTTGGGGCTAAGCCACATGATGTACTTTCACAAACATATCAAAGTCAGTCACTAAACTGAACTTGAGAAGGAGGGAGGGCAAGGTAGTGGGGTGGGAATTTGGGAAGGGTTAAATGAGAAATGTGTGCACGTATGCCTTTACCAGCTTGTACCTAACAACAAAGACGCATGATTACAATACACCAAATAACATAAAATAAATTAAAAAGTGGCCCACTTTGTCTCTTCTGATGTGTTTTAGCTTAAATTCTGTTTTGTTGGATATGAGTATCGCTGTTTACTACTTGCGTTCAGTCTTCATTTGCATGGTGTATTTTTTTCCATCCTTTCACCTTAAGCATATAGATATATTTGGCTGTAAGTTAAGTTTTTTGAAAGAAGCACAGTTAGATTATTTTTTTTCTGTTGAGACTGTTTATTCTGCAGAATGACATTTTATTTAACAGACAGCATGGAGTTCATACATATCCATTATCAGTGCCTTGAAAACCAAACAACTTTAAAAGTTAGCAGCAGCTTCTACAAGTACAAACATACACATTTATTACATAACATATGGTAATAAAATCTATCAAGATATATTATACAAATTCAAAGTATTTTAAAACATATAGGTTGATGGAGTATAATAAAATGACATGTATTCCATCTTCAAATCATACAGTATAATACTTTACAGTGATATTAACAAACTATTCACATTAAGTATTACAGAAGTATGTAAGGGTACAAAGAAAATGGGAATGGTTATTAAAGAACCTTAGCAACTATTTTCTTTTATGCTTCAAATTGAGTGGGTGGTTCCTACCTACAGAAAAAAAGCCTAGAACTATTATTTTTGGTAAGTAGACAAGTAATTTTTTCTAGAAAGGTACTCCAAGCCATAAAAGCATCATTCATATCTTGCAGTTCTGACAGTAGTATGCACTAAGGGTAAGGAGAATCCCTGCTCACGTTACATATTTTAGCACAAAAGACGTATGTGGACAGTTAGAAGTCTTCATCTGGGATATATAAGGTGAAATCTCACATCTGTGACTGAGATGGCCAGTGCCCTGAAAGTTCTTTGGACACAGAGTTCTAAAAGTTAATTCTAATGATTAGAGCAAATAGATCCATGTCCCTGAGAGTTAGGTAGCACCTGTGGCTAATAGTGAAAACATTTGTCTTACAGAAAACATTTTGTATCTTATAACCAGAAATGCATTCTTTAGGACAAAGGAGGAACATCTAATATGATAGTTTCCTGGTAATTGAGAAGAACAATAATTTTAAATAAGCTAGATTGTGGGAGAAAGGTCCATTTGATAGTAGGCAAAAGTGATCACATGGGCTGTAAGCAATTTCTTGCAGCTGAGTAGTTAAAATGAAGGAAGATGCACATCTACTTTCAGCGCTATCCCGCCACACTGGTTGGCAAGGCCTGGCAATTTATTCCTAGATGGGGAGATATACTGGTGCAACCTTCAAGGCAAGGGGGAGGAGAAAGGTCCATAGATATAGAATAAACTAATGGGTCAACACCATCTATAAAGCATGAGCCACCTGGGACAAAAATATGGAAAACCCTCTGGAAGTAAGATAACCCAAAGCCAATGATCACCTGAGAAGGCCTGGCAGCCACTTCACTGAGTACTCTATTCTGTGACTCCTTCTAACCTGCCAACCTCTACAATGCTCTCTCAATTGAAAAAAAAAAAGGTTAAGGATGATTTATAAGTAACTTTTTCTCTTACTGACTGTAACCTAAGAGGCACGACTATAGAGAAACATTTCAGCAAAGAGATCCCATGCTTTGATCATGGGTAGGTAACGAATCATATTTTTGTTATTTCAGTATTAGATATATAGGTGCAATTTACTTCTCAAAGACATGCCTGATGCCTAATCATAATTTTTTCCATATTCTTGTCCCGAACAGCTCATGGTTTATAGATGTCTAAAATCCCACTAGTTTATCTTAGACCCATGGACCCACCCCTCCGGCCCCAAAGGCCACACTAGTTATATCTCCTCACCTAGGAACAACCATCAGGTCTTGAGAACCAGTTTGGAGGGGGCAGCGCAAAAAATAGATGTCCACCTTCAGTCACTTCAACTATTCACTCATAAGAAGTTGCTTAGAGCAACTTGGAGTTGCTTGGATTCAGGGAAAGGTTTTGCATGATTTCCTTCATTACCATACATACTTTTCTTCTTAATGCTTTAATGATCTTTTTCTTGCCTACTTATTAAAAGCACTCCATGGAATGTGAATATCTCTGTACCATTCTAATTTTTCATTTATGATATATTGTCTTCTCAGAACTCACAGACTTGACACAGGCAAGCTTCTGTAGAAGATGCTTTCTCTAGTCCTCTGCATGTATCTCTAGAAATCTCAGGATAGGACCAAATATTAGATGATGAGATTTTTTTAACACAGTTTTTTTTTTTTTTTTTTTTGTGTGTGTGTGTGTGTGTGTGCTAAGTTGTCTCAATAAAATATTCTTTTGTTGTTCTAAGTATTAGCAATGATTATCTTTATGCTACCTATCCCAGTATCTTATAAAAACGGGTCATAATGATTATTGTCTTTGTTATTATTAGCCCAGTTCCTGTTTTTGTGGGCATCTGATTCTTATTGTGGTTAAATGTCTTTGGTTGGATGTTTGTCACCATCATCACAGATCACCATAGACCTTGTGTCTGGGCTGTCCACATCCTCCACTGTCAGAGGATCAGAAGAGCAGTGCCCTCCACTCTCTTCTCCCTCATGGGACTTCATACAAAGCTCAAGTCCACTTTCTACTAGGCTGGATGGAAAGCATGAGCCCTGAGAACGATAATTATCCCACTGGGTGGTCTGTACAGCTCCCAGTCCTTCATCTGCCCTTAGGGGTATGTCTTTCTCTCTCTCTTGCAGTGAGCTGGCCTCTGGAACATTAGAAGCATGTGGAGGTGACTCTGAGGGTTCTTTTAGGGAACCTATTTTCTTTTCCTCTGATCTGGATGCCTTTGCTTTCTTTTTGAGAGACCAATTTTTCAAACTAGCCACACCATTTCTCA
>PVLC010048093.1:0-10835 GCA_004027655.1 Graphiurus murinus
AATTTCTCCCTAACTTCCACATATGAGGGAAAACATATGACCCTTAATTTTTTTGCAACTGGCTAATCTCACTTACCATAATTTTTCTCTAGTTCCATCCATTTTCTGATTAATATTTTTTATTTGAGGCAAGGTGTTGCTAAGTTGCCCAGGATAGCCTCAAACTTGTGATCCTCCTGCTTCAGCCATCAGAGTTGCTGTTATTACAGATGTGCACCCCCATGCCTGATTATAATTTTAACTCTTACCTTTAGGTCTTTGATTCATGTTAATTTTTGCATATGGTGTAAGGTAGAGATTCAACTACGTGTTTTGCATGTGGATATCCAGTTGCCTTAGCAACATTTGTCACAAAGACTATTCTTTACCCCACTGAGTTGTCTTGGCACCTTTTTTCAAAATCAATTGATATTAAATATTTAGATTTATTTTGGTGCTCTTAATTTTGTTACATTGATCTATATATCCATTCTAATCACACAACCATGATTACTGTAGCTTTGTAAAAAGTTTTGAAATTCCACTTCCTGCTTGCACAGAGTCTCAAGGTTAGCAAGATAGAAAAGCACGGTCCTCCCATAGGTCTTTCCTGTGTGTGTGTGTGTGTGTGTGTGTGTGTGTGTGTGTGTGTGTGTGTATGTATGTATGTATATGTATATATGTGGGCATATATATATATGGGCATATATATATATATATGCATGCCCTGGTAATGCACAGAGTACTGCATAAGCACCTGGCTTTATACATTTCCAAGGCTGTGTCAGAGCTTTTCAAAGCCCCCTATGCATATCTTATTCCCTACATGGTTCCTTTTAAGTTCTAGTTAGCCTGTTGACCAACTGTTACCCGTTGCCTCATCAGCTACGATTGCGTATGATTATTTCTGATAAATACCTTTAGAAAAAGTGCAACTTTGTGCCAGATCAAATAAAGAGAGCCTTGAAATAGGACTTCCATGGAATCACCAAGTACACAAAATGGTACTTCTCTGGGAAGATGACTTTGTAGAAGCTCCAGTCTCATTCTGTCCCCTCTAGTGGCTGCCAGACTGCTAGTTTCTGCCATGCTTGTAAGCTGTTGGTTTTTAAGGATATTGTAAGCTGGGTTGGTGGAGGGAGGAAATAGGGAAAGTTAAATCATGACAAAACTCACTTTTCTTATCAGGATTGTGTCTATTTTTCTTCCTAGAATGCTGTAAAAGTTGGTTCTGATGATAGTTTTGCAAATGTTCTTATGCTTTTAAGGAGGAGAGAAGTTTTGAAGGTCCTGTCTCTATTTTTACTGCCAGCCTCAGCAACTTAGTGAGACCTTCATTTAAAGTGAGGTATTGTTTCCAAATAAAAAATAAAGTAGGGTTGGTGGTGTATCTCAGAGGTAGAATGCCCCTGGGTTCAATGCCCAGTAACACACACACACACACAACACACACACACACACACACACACACACACACACACACACACACACACATACACAGAAGCAGCCTAATCGACAACTATCTGTATAACTTCATGGTTACATTAAGAGTTCACAAAGATTATATACCTGTTTCTCTATTAGATAATTCTTTCCTCACAGTCTCTTCTGTCTTCCTTTATGGGATTTAAAACTGAAATAGTTAGATAGGCAATATTATTGTGAGTTTCAAACTCCAAATATTCATTACTGAATGTTTAGTATTTGAAATACTTCTACCTCTTTGCTTAGGAAACTCTTCTTGCTTTTTTGTTTTTAAAATCATCATCTGGATTCACTTCAATGAAGTGTGTATTCCTTGGAAATTACCCCAAGATGCTAACAGTGCAAAAGTACTTTAAAAGGAGATGCTACAATCCCTATTTGGTTTCTCTAGGGATTTAATTTGACTCCAGTGAAAGAGACAATACTAGAAGAACTTGACAAAAATCTGTTAACAAATTACTCTTAGCATATCTTAAATTTGTATATAGTCCGAACAGTACTAAAGAAATGAAGTATACAAGAAGACTGTCCTGCAGAGAAGATTTCCAATGCTGTTCATAAATGAACAATTTCCCCTTTTTAAAAACAAAAACCTAGCCGGGCGTGGTGGCACACGCTTGTAATCCCAGCATTTGGGAGGCTGAGACCGGAGGATCCGGGTTCGCGGCCAGCCTCAGCTACTTAGTGAGACACTCCGCAACTTAGTGAGACCCTGTTTCCAAATAAAGAATTAAAAAAAAAATAGGGCTAGGGGTATAGCTTGGAGGTAGAATGCCCCTGAGTTCAATTCCCAGTACCGCAAAACAAAACAAAACAAAACAAAAAAAAACCCTATATAATCAGGCCCAGTAACCTTAGGGGATAAATAACACAAATTTTCCAGATGTTGACACTGAAGCATAGAGAAATTGAGACTAATCTCATACTTATAAAATAAGCTCATCAGATAGAAAGCTACAGATGAGACATTTCTGTCTGTTTTCCCCAGAGTTGCTACAGTTCATACTGTATTCAAATTTTAGTCTTCCTCCAAATAAACTTATTGCTGTGGGTGGCGGAATGAAAAGTGACTTTTGAAAAAAAATCAGTTCATTTTATCCACAGTGATTCTGAATTATTGAGTATTACTAGCCAAGTTAAGTAAATGTCAAGTCTCTTTAAGGACTTTAGTGATAAAAAGGAATTTCAAAGCCCCAGGTGCTACCAAAAATATTGAAATCTATTTAGTTTGGATGCTACTACTGGCAATAGGAATATGAAAACTCTCTCAGCATAGTCCTTTTCTAAGGTTCTCAGACTGAATTAGAACACAATATAGAGGCATTTCGAATTATCTTTTGACTCTATGCCATATAAAGCCAAATCTAACTACTGGGTAGGCTGACATCTGAGTCTTGGATTAAGTGTATTTCAAGAGAATGAAGGAAAGGTGCCAGCAACTGGCCCCCAATTTTTGTGAAGATATACACAACATATTTAAAGATCAGCAATTAAAACCTACCATATTTGAGTCCTATCATCTAAAGAACATATACAAATCACAGTATATCTTGCTTGGCTCAGATTGTTTATTAACTAAAGGAAGATACTTTGAGTTTGTAATTTAGCATGACTAGTACTCCTGGAAGTTTTCAAGTAATGCCAAGAATCTGTAGAATTTAACTATTTAGACAAAATAAGATACTCCTGGAGGAGGTGGGGCTTGCCACCACATATCATTGTATCTGTATACTTCTTTCTTCTTTTTTTAATTTTTAAATTGTCAAATTAAAAATACATATCTTTACAATATACATCATGATATTTGATAAATGTATGCATAATCAAATCAGGCTACTTAGTATATCCATCACCTCCTACACATCACTTTTTTATAGTGAGAATATTTAATATCTACTCTCAGCAATTTCAAGCATACAATAATTTATTATATCTTGTCTCTTTTCTGGAAATGAACCGAGCAAGGAGAATTAAATGTTTATATGTGTTGGCTCAGTACTTTTAGACAGCATTGCTGGCTCCCCTTTGACCTCCACCCAGAGGTCAATGGTTCAATGGCTTGTCTAGCCATTAAAAGATTCATACCATAGCCCAGGAAAGGAGGGTTTCATCTACTAATTAAAAAACAACATTTGAACAAATTTAGATCTAAATACCTGGTGTGTGTCCGAGTTGCCTACAGTCTCCGGATTCTAGATAATTATGTATCTCCTCTCAGGGTGTTTCTATTGTCATTGAAAATTTATTTATATAGAAAACAAACTGCTTTACATAGGGTAAAAGGCATTGGTTAACTTGTTTGAGCAGCAGTGTTGTGTTTGTCCAGAGTCCTTATAAATGCAGAATCCAGTGTTTTTTGAAATCCTTTGTCATGCAAACAACCACAGGCCTGGACTTGCTTTTTCATCCCTCCAGATGAAAAGTATAAGGGGAGCTGGACACAAACCAGCCTCACTTTCTCCTTGAGAGTGTCAGGATATTTCACTCTGAGTCAGAAGCAGAGGCAGGCCTCTGTTAAGGGACCAGTGCCAGCTGTCTGCTCTCTGGCCTGGGGGCACTGGATTGTCCAGTTTCAGAACCCTCCAGCTGCTGAGTGTGGGATGTAAGGACCCCATTGCTGCTCCTGTCCCTCCCACATAGATCCACAGGGCTCCCGAAAACATCTATTCAGCCCAGCATCATTCAGAAATAGTCACAGTTTTAATCTACTTAAGTTTGGAAATGATTCTGAAGTTATTTGGACCTAGACAAGGAACTCATTAAATGAAAATTCAAACTGGTTCAAATATTGGACCAATTAGGAGGATACAAGCTACATACTAAAATGGTTTCAGATTTGAATCCCTTCAGACATTGAGCAGATTTAATCAGTAAAAATATTAAATATGCTCTATCTTTAGGGAATAACAAAGTGGAATCTGTTATTGATCTTCTCCTGTGCCCACTCCCACTCCTATCTCTCACAGGTATTCAAGATGGTTGTGTTGTCTCTAGGATACTATGGAAAGCTGGTTTTTTGGCTGATCTGGTCTACTCTCCAGAACACCAGCCACACCCTGCCACTAACGAGGCACAAGGAGCCCCCATCACATTTTGGCTTTCATAAGCATCTCTTACTGGAAGGCGCCAGAGTGCAGTTTGTCTTTTCTTGGATATTTGTTTGTATTTTCAGAGGCTAAATAAATTCCAGGACTTAATAGATGTTGGAGGTCAAGAAAAGTCAGGGTCTCAGCCACTGAAAAAAATCACCTCCAAGAAATCTGGCTCTCCTTTGAGGTATAGGCCTAGGAGAGGAATTGCCTCCTTTATCTGACACTTGGAAGGTCTTTTCTTATTTTAATCTGCTTTCCTTGCTGTATTCCAGTCTTGGTTTAAAAGACCAATGACATAGACCAGATTAATCCTTCAAGTGAAAAGTCTGGTTAAGGAAAAGCCATACTGATGGCTGAGCCTGTGTAAGATTGTGAGGTAGATAAAGGACACCCGAAGGTGATTCTCTTCAAACTTGATCAGTACCCAGATTCACTGAGCCACAATATCCTTGGAAGGAGTTCTAGCATTTGTATCTTTTGAAAGTTTCCCTAAACCAGGTGTGATAGTGCACGCATATAATTTCAGACTGAGACAGGAGGATCACAGATTTGAGACCAGTTTCAGCAATTTAGGGAGACCTTCAGCAATTTAGTGAGACCTTCTTTCAAAATAAAAAATAAAATAGGACAGGGAGTATAGCTCAGAGGTAGAAAACCCTTGGGTTCAATTCCCAGTATCTCAAGAGAAAAAACAAAAGTTCCTCTAAATGATTCTGAGGTATCCATACAAACATTGGGGAAATGTTGATGTACAGCACATTGTTTCTTCTTTCCTTAGCTTCCTCACCTTACACCACCAGGTTCCCAGTACTGTTTCTGAGCTTCTAGACTCTGCACCCTGGGGCATCATAGCCACAAAAGGCCTCCAAATGGTCTTCCTCGGCATCTCTTATTCTCTTTCTCTCTTTCTTCTCGACTCCAATAGGTTGAGCACAAACCAGTGAAATTATACTGAAATGCAACTGAATCCTTAGTAAGCTTAATGAACTAAGTCTTCCAGGAGTGATTGCATTTTGAAAAAGGATACAAGGGCTAGAGAGAATAATCGCCAAGGGAAGAAGGGGGCACTACTGGCGAGGGCAGCTTTCTTTAAGACCTATTTAGACTGTGCAGAGAATGTGTACCCCTGTCTCTCTGCAGCACTGATTCTCACCTTCCCAACAGAAAAGGGGACTTCCATCATTCACATTCAGGCAAGGCATAACTGGCTTTAAAAAAACACAGAAAGTCCAGAGACAGCTGTGCTATTGCTCCTAATTCACTCCAGACAGTACTGGGAGAGAACTCCATCTGCTAAGATTGCTTAATGGTGCTTTGGCCATGGCTGTGGCATATACAGCTGGGATGGGGCCACTACTGGTGTGGCATGCTAAAGGACAGACTTATCTTTCTTCACTTGCTAGCTGCCCTTGACTGCACTTTAAAAAGTCATGAGTCACTCTTCCATTGATTTGTGCAAGTTTCAAGCCTCAGTTTACCAAGCACAAAAAGGGTAGGCAATCTTTTTTGGGCCACTATGTAAGGAGCTAGAGGGGAACCCAATACATCATTTGATAAAAAGGAAAATGATACATGTCTTGGGATAACATGTTATTTTAATGGTGTATCTATAAGCATTCTTGCAGTCATAATCTAAATATCTGACCACATAACTTAGAGGAAAGAAGATTTATTTTCTTATAGTTTTGGGCTTAGTCCATGTGAAGCTGGGGACCGCAGGTCTCAGGGCATGGCGGCAGGAGGTGGAGGGAGAGCACATGGGCTGTGCTCACATCACGGAGGTGGGAAGCAAGAGAGCAGGAGGAGGAGGAATTCTTTATAGAATCTCCAAGACCACACCCCCTGGGACCACCTCCTTCAGCCACATGCTACAGGACTACAGACTACCACCCAGGTAAATCCATTACAACAAATTTATCTGCTTCTGAGATTACAATCCTCATGACTCAATTATATCAGCTTCAAATATTAATAAGTGAGCTCTTTAGGGTACACCTAACTATAATGACTAGCTACATTAAATTCTTTTTTGCTTTTTGGAGCTTAATGGGAAAAACAACAGTAATCAGTGGAAAGTAAAAAACAAAGCAGAGACTGTGTTGAGGGGTCTTCGATCTTCCTGGGATACTTCCCTTCTGAATTAGGAACAGGAAGGCCAGCACATTCCCTCCTGCCGTTTTAGCTCAGTCTTCCAAGATCCTTAGTGCTAAAGAAGATACTGGGCTCCTAGGGGCTGGAGAAAGACCAGGGCTGAGCTCACCATGACCACAGGAAATTCAACTTCTGCTAATGACTTATGGTGCCTGCCAGACTGAGTTAGATGCAAGCCAGAGACTCAGGAAATCGAAGGTTCCATGTTCTTCTGCTGTCTTCCAGAGCCATCTCCTTTCTTTCTTCTTTTTAGGTTAGAATTTTATTTTATTTTTAATTGGTGCATTGTAATCATACATCTTGATGAAGTTTAGGGTGATAGAGGCATACATGCACATAGTACTCCTTGAGCCCTCACCCAGTTCCCACTCTCTCTCCCTCCCTACCTTCCTGTGCTCAACACAGTGATTGGCTTTGATAAGTTTGTGTATGTACATCATGGGAATGAACCTACTATATGACCCAGTTATACCACTCCTGGGTATCTGTCCACAAGAATAGAAACCAGACTACCAGACTAGTGTATGTCTATGTTTATAGCTGCACAAATTCACAATTGCCAAACTATGGAACAAGCTGATAAGTCCATAAGCTGATGAATGGATAACAAAATTATGACATATTTACACACTGGAATTCTACTCAGCCATAAAGAAGAAGAAAATTATGTCATTTGCAGGGAAATAGATGGAACTGGAGAGTATTATGCTAAGTGAGATTAGTCACAAAAAGTGAAAGTTCAGATGTTCTTCCTCATATGTGGAAACTAGGGAGAAATTGGAACACAGGAGGGACTCTAGACAAAGGAGGAGAAAACTTAATGGAGTGACAGAGGGGACCTAATTGAGGGAAATGGGAGAGGAAGGAAGACTTGAAGACAGAAACAGCTCAATGAGCCATCTCTTTTCTGCCTGGCAGTTTCACTAGAAGTTTCCCAGATAGTCACAGGCTGTGGAACCTAAAATCCTCAGCAGAGCATTAAGATGAGATTGAATTGGAGAAAGTTGATTCAAATGTGGTATTCTCTTCCCATACCTACACCATACAAATGGTCTCTTCCTACCTTTCAATTTCTATTTGCATTCATTTTACTTTCAGTTTGTGGTGTAATTTCCTGTAGGAAAATCATCTGGAGTCTTTTTATTGCCCTGTGCTGACTGCAGCTGGTTGCTTAATGTTTAAGTCCCCTGTGGTTCCTAGGTCCTAGCCCATGTTACCCTATCAGAATATTTGTAATAGGACCAGGAATCAGGATCCCTTTCAGTATTCTGAGTGATTATGACATGATATTCCTACTGTACTCTTTCTAGGCTAGTCATTACACAATTTATGCCCTTCTTGCTTCAGACTGAGATTTGAGTCTCCTGACTTCTAATTGCTGAATTCCACTAAACTTGTTGCATGGCCCAGCCCTAGATCACTTGATTCTCTTGGGCTTGCTTCAAGTTTCTTATCTACAAGAAGGTGAGAGTAGGGAGGAGAGCTAGGCCATGTGTAAGTGATTACCGAACAGAATTCCCCAAAGTACTCACTTGGGAACTTTTGCAGAATTTGAATGTTGTGTATCAGGTTTGTTTGTATTCATTGCATTCTCTTCCATGCCTTTCTGCAGTTTGGCACATTCTGAAGGTAGAATGACTAAAGGAGACAGACACCCTTTCAGTGTAAAAATATATGGGCACCATTCTTGCAGAGGTTAATTTTGACTGTCTAAAATGTCTCACATCCTTTTGAATAACAATTCTGAAGCAACGCCAGAGAGTGAGTGCTTCTTCAGAGCTTATATCTGTCATCCTTCCACTCACAATATCCAGAGTCCTCCCAGCTCAACCAGACAGAGATAATAATTACATTCAGATAGGAGACAAAGAGAAGGTTGGCAAATATTTTAACTGAAGGGCCTTGGGAGGAAAAATAAAAAGAGGGACCTAAGAAAGGATGTTTCTTTGCTGATCCACAAGAGGGATGGCTACATGGGAGCCACAAGAGTTAAGACCCTGCATCAACTGGAGGGGACAGGAGTGAGGATATACAGAATAGAATAAGAAGAGCCATTCTACACTATCCGCTGTTCTTTGTTGCTGCATGGGTTACAATGTCCCACTAAAAAAGCCTTTCCTCTATTCATCTGGATACTGTGTAAATGGAGTAAGATCTTAAGGTCTTACATTAAGATTGACATTGGTATTCACAATCCACTTACAAGCATTAGGGTATGCAAGTAATCCTTCCGAAGAGTCCAATTTTATAGATCTGGATGTATAAAATCTATACAATTAAAAATATTCACAGGTGATCTTGATACATAGCCAATGTGCAGATTTTCCCATGAGTATTAGATTTATTTATTTTTATTTTACCTTTTTGTGGTACTGAACATTGAATCAAGGCACATTCTAATTCCATACTGCATCCCCCATCCCTTTTTTATTTTGAAACCAGGTCTTGCTAGGTTGCTGAGAGTCTTGCTATTTTGCTGAGGCTATCCTTGAACCTGTGATCCTCCTGTCTCAGCCTCCCAAGTACTGGGATTATAGGCATGTGCCACCATGCCCAGCTAGCTTTTATTTTTAATTTCTCCCTTAGCTTTCATAATCTAGAATTACATAGTTGATAGTGTAAATAATGCTCAGATTTGCTTTATGTTCATTTTTATGTTTTCAATATGTCCAATTTCTTGCCACTCTCCCTCCCACCACCCATGTTCTAGCCTACCTTGGTAGCAAAAGGCACCCCTTCCCCCAAGTTGCTCCCCCCCTTCAGAGCACTTGGTCTGGCAAACAGAATGCAGGTTAGGTTTCATCCCTTTTTTCTCAGTGCTTTGTGTAGGGCACAGCTTGTACCCTGTGATCAAAGGAGGATAACAGTATTTTGACTTTGGACACACTTGTGTTTTAGTCACAATTCCCTTTCTAGCTGTCAGAACTTAAGCAAGTTACTTAATCTCTTTGCCTTCCCTTCTCACTAATAATAAAATCACAATTTCTTCCCATGGCAAACAAGTATGTAATATGTTAACTGCTGATTTATTTTATGAAGAAATATAAAGTGGACAAGAAAATTAAGTTATAAGTGTTGAGATAGTGTTCTGTTTTAAATAAAAGACTGAGAAAGCACTTTGTATTAAGGTAACTTTTCAGCAAACAACTAACCAAAGTAAGCAGATGAGTTCTAGGTGTATGGAAGTAAAGTGTTTGGGGAAGATGGCCAAGTAGTGCAAAGGCCATGAAGCAGGAGCATATGTGGCTTGTTTGAGGACCAACATGGAGACCAGTGTGTCTCTGGAAAGGAGTGACCAAGATGCTGAATAATCAATAAGGTTAGAGAGATAATAGAGAAGAAAGATGTCATGTAAACTCTTATGAGAAGGATGAAACCTAACCTGCATTCTGTTTGCCAGACCAAGTGCTCTGAAGGGGGGGAGCGACTTGGGGGAAGGGGTGCCTTTTGTTTGTAGATGTGAGTAATCTAATAAATGAGATAATTCATGAGAAGGGTTTGGCTCCACCTCTCTCTTCTCTTCTCTTCTCTTCTCTTCTCTTCTCTTCTCTTCTCTTCTCTTCTCTTCTCTTCTCTCTCTTCTCTTCTTCCTCTCTCTCTCTCTCTCTCTCCCCCCACCCCCCAGTATTTGTTGAGCTCCCACTATAACCTACTCACTCTGTGGGATGATGGTGATAGGCAATGTCTCAGCTACAAGGAATCATATTCTAGTCTCCATATGCCAGTAAGAGATAAAGCTACAAGGAAATAACCACCAGACAATGTGGCTAAGAGTCACTAAAGAGAAGATGTCCTTGGAGAACATAGACTAGGTGATAGTTAGAGAAGGAGTCACAGCATAGTGACATCTAAGTCAAGCCCTATATCCCTAAGGATATATGGGGCCTTCTGGGCAATAAGGAGAAAAGATATTCTATTCAAAGGGACCTCGACAGAGACAGAGAAACAAGAAAATGCTCTGCCTCAGCCCTCACTCACAGGTTCTTAGTGTAAGAAAAAGAATAACAGAGTGAAGAAAACAGAAGATATAGAAATCAAAGCCTAATTATTGACATCACTACATGTTTGCTCCCTTTGGTATAGAACTTTATATTTTTCAGAGTTCTTACATCTTCTGTATTTCTTTTG
>PVLC010048094.1:0-10852 GCA_004027655.1 Graphiurus murinus
CTCCTACGTGAAATGGATATCAGAGTTCTATGCTCCAAGCTTCCAAGAAAGATTTTTTTGAAAATAGGCTTTTATTGATGCATTGTAACCATATATCATATTGGGTCTCAGTGTGATTGAAACACACATGCCCAGTGCACCTGGTGCATTTCCCTCTGGATCCCTTCCCCCTCCCTCTCCCTCACCATTCTAATATTGAAATCGCTATTGATAGCTTCCCAGATGTACATAGGATTATCTTAACTGTTCCCTTCATCATGTCTGCCCCTCTCCTTCCCTCCCCTCCACCCTCCACAAATTCCTTCCAGTACTCTACTGGTATCTTTCTTCATTTATTTGAAATCTCTTTTGTTTCTTATTTTCTCTCTAGCTTCCATAAAACATGTGACCTTTCACACCCTGAGATTGATTGATCTCCCTTAACAGTGTCCTCTAGATCCATGCATTCTTCTGCAAATGCCATGCTTTTGCTCTTTATGGCTGAGTAAAATTCCATTGTGTGTATATACCACCGTTTTATAATCCATTCATCTGTGGATGGACACCTAGGATGGTTCCATAGTTTGACTATTGAGAATCGTGAGAAAGACTTCGATGGGATACAAGGGCTGTACTTGTCTTAAAATGACATTTAGTGCATGTAGCAATCACAAGAACAAGGACTACAATTGCATAAAAAGCAAGGGACCTTTTCTATCATCTTAGCAACCCAATTCTGCCACATTCACTTGACTGAATTCTCTTGTTAGTGGGACAAAGAGGCCATTAATTCAGGAAATGTCATCCTTGCACTCTGAGCAGAAGCCTGCCCATTGTGTGGCTGCTTTTCCTCTTTCCAGGTAGTGTTTGGAGCACAGATTTGGTGCAAGCTTATGGTACCGTGACATCCCACTGTACCTGAGCTCTGTGGAGGCTGCTCCTGCAAATGAAGCTAGAGGGCTTGCAAGCTTGGTTGCTGATGAATTTAGATCCCATCCTTCTCTTTATAGGAGAACAGAGTTATTGGCAGGGAGGAAGTCATAAACAATACACAAGTATATATGCAGTGGTAAGACAAAGATAATTTTGACTTTGAAGTAAAAATTCTAGTTCTATATGTTCAGATATCAACAATGTTTAGGGTAATTTGACTATGAAGCATTTCTTCTCACAAAAGTTACTAGGAACACTTTATTAAAGGAGTGACCTTCCTAAATCGACTAGAACTGCTATTGTGAGAAGGTAATATATGAATTGTCATTTGCTGAAATCTACAATGCTAGGACTATTTAAATTCATTTATTCCTCTTAATAGTGCTATGAAGTAAATATTATTCTTATTTCCAATTTATAGATGGGAAAAAGGAGATGAAAAATAATTTTTCCAAGTTTTTAGAATTGGGTATTACCTGGGTGGGTAGTCAGGTTCTAAGTTTCCACTCACTGCTCCTACACCCTGTCTAGGTGAGCAGTGACACTGGGGTTGCTCGAATTTGGCTCAGACCCTGGATCTCACCCTTCCCAGCTGTGTGTCCTCAAATGAGATGTCTCACTTTCACATGCCACAGTTTCTTTATTTGTAAAATTAAGATACTGTTAATTTCACCATGTATAAAAGGAATATTATTGACATATTTCTTACTTGAATAAAAACTGTTAAATCAAAAAATAGTCCCTTCATCTGAACTTTATATGTTGCCATATTAAATAATAAGACAAGTTTCTTGACTGCGTTAGTGCAATGAGATGCTCTTATTAGTCCTTCCTCTGTGTTGTTCTTCATTTATCTGTATCTCCTCCATATGTGGGAGAATGAAAGAATTACTATAATTATTGAAAATATCTTACAGTTGTGTTTTTTTTCTTTTGCACTGAAATTACAGTAAAAGTACATCTTGAAGTTAAAGCTGAGGCCAAGACTTCTGTCTTTGGTATAGCAGTGCTTAGCCAGAAAGAGAATGTCTTCAGAGTGGCAGACATCATATGAATGACTGTAACTTTCCAAAAATCTCCATCATAAACCATTTCTTTCTGTTAAATAGAAGAGATATTTTTGGTTGCATAATTGCTTTGTAAAATCATGATGCTACTCACAAATTTTTGCAATAGGTTGGTTTGCACAAACATCAAAACTCAGAATAGATTTCCATATGTCTTTCAAGACTATGAGCTTCCAGAAAGACTTATTTTTTGGACAATGCTGGGCAGTTTTGATTCTTTGGCTAATGTATTTGTGTATACCAGATTATATCATGGCTAGTCATCAGAGTCTATTTCAGTAAGAAGTGGGAGAAAAGATACATAAGTATACTCTAAAAATCATCTGTCTTTACAAATTGCTCCCTTGATCTTGTGTCTCTTTGTCTATTCAATTCCCCAGTTAATGTATTTATTTTCAAAAATCTTAGGCATTCAAACTTCATAGGCACCAGCCTGAACCAACTTCATCTCAAACTTTTTCCCACTTAGTATTTTCTCATCTTAGTAAGTGAAACGATTCTTCACTTAGTTGTCCAAACCAGAGACTTCTTTTAGGCCAGGTAGTTCCCTTCCTCCCTCCCTCCCTTCCTTCCTTCCTTCCTTCCTTCCTTCCTTCCTTCCTTCCTTCCTTCCTTCCTTCCTTCTTCTTCCCACCCTGCCTCCCTCCCTTCTTTTTAGTATTGGGGTATGAACCCAGGGCCATTCTACCTCTGAGCTACACCGCCGGCCCTATTTTATTTTTTATTTTGGAACAAGGTCTCACTAAGTAGCTGAGGGCCTAGCTAATTTGGTGATGCTGGCCTGGAGGCTCCCATCCTCCTGTCTCAGCCTCCCAAGTCCTGGACTTATAGGTATATGGCACTGCACCTGGCTTCAGGTGTTTCTTAGGCCACACACCCATCCATAAAGAAATCCTCTACTGCAAATTATAGCCATGTCCTCTTCTACCTTCCCACTGCCGCAGCCACCACGCACTTAACTACCATTCTCATCTGACTCCTGAGTCAGTCTCCAAGCTGGTATCTTCACCTCCACTCTTGCCTTCTTTCCATGTAGCACACACATGGAGGCCAGAGTGACTTTTTCAGAACGTAAGCATTACCCTGCTGTTGTTTCCCAGCTTTAAATTTTCCAATGCCCATTATACTCAAGCCCCTGGAATGTGCGGCTTCTACTTAGCTTCCAAATGCATCTACTTCTACTCTCTACCTCTCTCTTCAGTCACAATGGCATTATTTTTTTTCTTGAACATATAATTTCTTACCATTCTTAATATCAAAACACAAACATATCCTACTCTCCTTTGTGCTCTTCTTGTGACTGGTCCCTTTCATTCAGCAGGTCACTTTATATGTTACTGTCATAGTCAGGACTTCCCTATGTTAACAAAACTGATTGTCTTTTTATTCTCAAACACAGCCCCTTGTTAATTCTCTCGATAACCCCTAACACAATTGTCATTTAAACACTTATCCATTTGTCTACTTGTGTTGCCTCTTTTCTTATTATGTTAGATACTTCATTAACATAGAGACTATTTTTTCTTTCATGTGCTATATCCTCAGTGCCTGACCTGGTGACTTGACATAGTGGACTCTCAATAAATATATATTAAATAAACGCGTAAGTCAAATGGGTGGAAAATTGTTTTTGAGATATGGTGTGTGCCAACACTCCTTACAGCAGAGCAAAATAACAATTACAGTTGTAAAGTTTGGGACATGGTTTATGAGCTCCTCGGGTTTTCATTTATTAAAACCTCTATGAACTTCAATCTAAGCACAATATGAAGTCCATAAAAAAGCAGTAAAAGGAAAATACAATTCAGCACTGTTTGGAGTTCAGGATTCTCCGACAATTCCTACAGCAATCCTTGATGCTATTCTCAAGCCAGAAAAAGGTATTTATAAGGAATGAGTGCTCTCCTCATTCTCATTCTCATTCTTATTTGGCAAAATGGTCTCCCTTTGATGTATCTGATGGCAGATTAATAGATTATAGCAATTTTAAAAATACAAATAGAAGAAAATTGCAATGCCTTTAATGGGAGAAATACTTCTTCTCCCTCTCTTGTGTATGAAGTGAAAAAATATCAAGGATATATTAACTCTTGCCCTTCTCGTTAGTCACCCATCTTCCTTCACCAATAATTGAATACTTGGGCAGAATCAGGGTGTCCTATGTCAAATTTGAATTCTTTTCTTACTTAGGATCAGCATTTCATAAGTTTCAAACCTCAATCCAGGGATTTCTATTTACAGTGGAGATGGAGTAATTGGGACTATATTTCATCCCTTGCTTAAAAAATAAAATTAAAATATATATTAGGGCAGTTTTCAAAATTAAGGACATCAGACAACAAAGGGCAGTAATGTCTGGGAGATGGGAAATACACAAGGTGACCCTGAACATTGTGGAATTCTGAGGCTGCCACACAGGGAAGGAAACCCATACAAAATCTATCAATCTCCCTTGGTTGAGGAGAGAGCTCTGGGAGTCCACAGAGGCCAAAATGGCTTGAGTTGGCAGGGTCAAGTGCCAGGGAAGGGAGCACCGTTTATGGAGAGAGCTGGGTAGATGTCCTTTGATTCTCAGGGTGCATTTGAATAAGAACGTGCATGTGAGGAAACTGTCTGAGGCCAGATGAAGAACCACCTGAAAGAATTAGAGTAAATGGTACTTGAATGAGGGTTGAGAACAATCTTACTTCATTGGAGTGAAAATCTCATAATTCATGGAGTATCAAGAAAAATACACAAGTCTTTTACTTCAGTGTGGGGAAAATTAACCTTAGAGTAAATGCTGTACTTGCCCTAACTAACAAGGCTTAAAATCAAGACCCAAGAGGATGTGCTATTTCCAAGTAACTTATGACTATCTCAGAAAATAGGCTAAGTAGGATTATAGAAATAAAAATATTCAGAATTCAACAAGTTGTAATTCATAGTGTACACATAATAAAAAAACATCACCAGGTGTTCCAAAGATGTGGTAAAATAGGATCTTTAATGAAGAAAAAAAATCAATCAACTAAAATCAACCCAAAGTAACACATGTGGCAGAATTAGTAGACAAAGATGTTAGAACAGTTGTTATATTTATAAGCCAAGAAGCTGGAAAAAAATGAGCAGATTAAGTAGAGAAATGGAAAAATATATCTCTATATTGACTTTTCAAGATGAAAGTGAGAGGGACTGAAATGACAAGCACAATGGATGTAATTAACAGCATATTAAGCACTGCAGAAGAGAGAGTTAGTGAATTTACAGATTCAGCAATAGAAACTATTCGAAGTGGAATGCGAAGAAAAGAATGAACAAAATGAAGACAGCCAGAGATCTATGTGAAAACCCCAAGTAGCCTGATATTTGTATAATGAAGTCCCCAAAGGAAAAGAGAATATGTAAACAAAGAAATAATGTAATTTAATGTAAATGAATTAAAGTAAAAATATTTCATGTAATAGGAATAGAAAGAAATCTGAAGTGGCTATTTTAATATAAGAAAAATTATATATCAGAACAATAACATTATCAGCAATAAAGAGAACCATTTCATGATGTAAAAAAGCTACTTTATGAAGAGAATGTAACAATCCTAAATATTTATGCATTTAATAATAATGCCTAAAATATATCAAACAAAAACTGAACCACTGAAAGAACTGCAAAGAGAACTAGACAAATTCACGATTGCAGTTGGATATTTCAACCATCAATATTGGTAGGGCAAGTAGATAGAAAATCAGCCAGGATGTAGAAGACTTGAATACTCTCATCCAATTGGAGGTAATTGATATGTATGGGTCGCTGCTCTGCACAATACAAAATTGCATGTTTTTATGTTTATATGGAACACTGAATAAAATAGACCATATTCTAGAACATAAAATAAAGCTAGTTAGATTTTTAAATATTTAAGTAATGGAAAGTAAGTTCCCTGAGTACAATGGAACTAAAATAGAAAGCAGTAACAAAAGAAAATACTCTGGAATCTTAGAGATCTTCTAAGAATAAGAATAAAATAAGAATTCCATAATAAAAGTAGAAAGCATTTCAAAGCAAGTGAAAATGAAAAAACAACATTTAAAAACTGATGTGAGTTGGACATGGTGGCACATTCTTATAATCCCAGTACTTGGAAGGCTAGACAGGAGGATTGCAGGTTTGTAGGCAATCTCAGCTACTTAGTGAGACCCTCTGCAACTTAGTGAAATCCTGTTTCAAAATAAAGAATAAAAAATAAGGCTGGGGTGTAGCTTGGAGGCAAAATGCCCCTGGGTTCAATCCCCAGTACAGCAAAAACAAAACAAAACAAAACAAAACAAAACAAAACAAAACAAAGAAACTTATGTGATACAACTAAAGCAGTACTTGGAGGAAAATTTATGGTCTTATAATGGAAAAAAAAAGGGTTCTAATCAATGACTTCAGCTCATACTTTAAGATATTAGAAAAAGAAAGTTAATTCCAAAGTAAACAAAAGAAAGGAAAGATATAGATCACAGAAGAAATCAACAGCATAGAATACAAAAATAATAGAGAAGTTAAATAAAAACAAAGATTGACTTTTGAGAAGATAGAATTGTAGGAACAATATTTATTTCCATTCCATGTACCTTTGTGAGTTTTTAAATATTAGATTAGAGAACTTTCTGAATACTCTACCCAATGCTTCCTAAAATAGGATATTTTCCTATATGGTAGGAACAGACATTGTTTTAAGCACTTGATATTTTCCCCTCTAATTGTTTTGAGCATTTTTGTTCCCCAGATTCCAGTAATCCCCTTATACATGTACTATTCAGTGCTGTGCTGAACACTCAAGAGATACCTTGCAGATTCCAGAGTTCATCCAGTCCTTTCCTCTCTGGTATTTGGTTAAGTGAATGCTGACCACTTGCTTTTCCTGGATTCCTAGCTTCATCTACTCACAACACACATTCTCTTCTTCAGTGATTTCTTGTCCCTGTACTGTGGCCTGGAAACTCAGCTGGGACAATTGTGATTTCACCTTATTTGCTTTACACTCCTTAGCGATCACCATCCTTTGTTGCTAAATGTCCAATGTCTTGAAGACTTTTATCTTATATATTTATTTCTTTTTTTTCCTCTGATTGTTTCAGATGGATAATTAATTCTTTGTTACTCCATCTTGCCTAGAAAAATAACCTTAAACCTATTTTTCTTTTTTGATATACTTGGATTTATTTTTGTCATATTATTTAGTGGGTTTTCTTTGTATTCCTTTTTTGCTTCCTTCAAGTTTTTTGCCTCCTTTTTAAAATCACTTGAGTGTGTGTGTGTGTGTGTGTGTGTGTGTGTGTGTGTGTGTGTGTTACTGGGGATGGAACCCAGGGGCATTCTACCTCTGAGCCACACTTTGCTACACCAGGGTCTCACTAAGTTGCTGAGGGCCTCACTAAGTTGCTAAAGTTGGCCTCGAACCAGAGATATTCATGTCTTACCTGCCAAAGTACTTGGAGTACTGGTGTGGGCCTCCATGCCTAGCTTCATTTGTGTTTTTAATTGTGTTTTCCCATTGTCTCCTACACCAAATTGAACTTTAGACATCAATATGACATATATAATTTTACATGTAACTGTAAACAAAATTATCTTAAGGAATGCACTTATGTGATTATGAAAGCTCCCAAGTCCAAAATCTGCAGGATAGAGACTGGGGAAGGGCTAGTATTGCAGTCCATACCTATCTGCTGGCAGAATTCTCTCTCTTAGGGGAAGGTTCTGTTCAGAACTCCAATGGAGAAAGAAGTCTGCCATTTTGCTTTACCCAACAAGGAGCAGCTTTATACCTATCTGAATATTAGTCACGTCCCCAAATACCTCCATATAAATGTCCAGAATAATGTCTGACCATATATATTGGTGCAGTGACCCAGGCCAGTTGACACAAAACTTCACAGCCATAAAATATTACACATTTGCTGAAAAAGAAACTAGCCCACAGCCTAGTTGTGCTGGGGCAGTGGGATAGGTTGTCAAGACACCAAAGAAAACACTTGGAGACGGGATGTGAGACACAAGGTTTATTCAGAAATGCTTACAGGGAACTTCTAGTGGTGAAGGACTGGACAGATGCTTTGTTAAAAGCCCAGCAGTGATGGGATGGATGGGTGCTCTGTCATTTCCCATGGTGCCACTGAGTGCTTCTCCAGAAAACAGCATCTCTATTCCTCCATGACATTTTGTAAAATGGCAGCCACCTGGAGGAACACTTCCCTCCCCATGATGCTCTGATCTGCACCTGTTGTTGCAGGAAGGAGGTTTTATAGGTGAGGTTACAGAAGCAGCTTCAGCCTAACTTTGCTCTGTCCTGTTGTATAACCAGCCACCCAAAGAGCTTGGCATACATGCAAGAAAGCAGCTTTCTACAGATATTACTAACTTACCTACCCCAATTCCCAACATATATAAGACAAAACCATTGTCTTTAAGATAATATTTGCATGGACATCCCATGCTAGATTCATATTCATTGTTCCTTAACTTGGCTGGGTTCCCAGGAACAGAGCAGGGCACTTTAGAGACCTAATGTTTCATTGCCTTTCTTTCCTTCAAAGATGGCAACTGTCTTGCACATGGTCCAACACTGTGCTATATAGATGCGGCTCTTCCTGCTTTTCAACAGGAAAAGGAGATATCTTTTCCTGTTGGCTCTCATAACATGGACAGACAGGTCAGCTGGCTGCCAATGGACAGTGTCAGTCTGTTTCCAAAGCAACTCCTCTTTGTGTATACTGTTATCAAAATGGTCTGGTTCTATTCCTGTAACATAGTCTTTTATTTAGATACATCACAATATATCTCAAGGCTGATCTTTTATAGAACAGGTTGCTCCAGTTGTCTGGAAGACAGCTGGATGACCAGACTTCTGAAGTTAATGATTCAAATATTGGGGCTGTTCTCACTGACCTCTAGTGTTAAGAATGAGTTTATACTTGTTAGGATGAGCCAAGTCTAAATGTATATTTTGTAACCAGAGATCATCAATATGAGACAGATAGATAACATAATACTTATATCAAAGAAGTGGCTCAGAAATTCTCAAAAAGCAAAACCATTTTTTTGTAATAGTTCTCAACTGTTTGTAGGGAATAACCTTTCCAATAACAGCCGAGAAGCGTCTATGCTTGGTATGTTGTGAGAAGTAGTTGCCTAGAGCCAGCAGTAATTCAAAACTTTCCAAGGAGGGGTAGTGAACTTTTAAAAAAGCGTTTCACATACTTGCCTTTACTTCTGTTATTTTGCATTTGTGGCTCAGTTTTTACTGTATTCTTAGAATTCTATGCATCTCATTCCTTCAGCGATCCTTTGAACTCCTTTTTTTTGGTTGACACCCTAATTTTTATTCATTTTTGCCATGGTGGCAGTGGCCACAAAAGAGTTGCATAAACCTGAGGGTCTTGGCACTTAAAAATATTATCAAAAAGGACAAATGACGGAAGGGAAGCAGGGGCATATGGACAAATGAATAAATGCCAGGTCAGGGCACCACTAGTAAGGGAATCAACTCTTTGAAGACCATGGTTTGCATTCATGTGTCTGGCTATTGTCTATAATGAAGAAAGGAAGTACCAAGAGGCACCAAGCAATATATTTTATCGAATAAATGAGTTGAGACAAGATACTATAAGTATAAATTGATACACTTTATATATTCCTTTTTCAATAGTCTGATATTTCTGTGTTTCTTCTAATCAATCTTTGATTATGATGAGCAAGAATACCAAGCAAGTAATTATTTTTATTGTTGTTGTTGTTATTACTTGGTACTGGAGATTGAGCCCAGGGGCATTCTACCTCTGAACTATACCCCTAGCCCTTTTCTTTTTATTTTTTTGTTTTGAAACAGGACCTCACTAAGTTGTTGATGGTCTCACTGAATTTCTGAGACTGGACTTGAACTTGCAATTGTCCTGTCTCAGCCTCCCAATTACTGGGATTTCTGGCATGTACTATCATGTCTGGTTTGAGCAAGTAATTAGAAGAGCGAGTTTTAGGGCACAGAAAGTACCCAATATACCTGAGCCAGCATGACTAGGACGTCTCTGCTGTTGTAGCCTTATGAGGAAAGTAAATTTGAAATGACTGACTCACTTTTGCTCTTGGTTCCTACTTTCTTCAGCACTTTTCTGTCTATAAAACCAGCCACCTCTGTTTCACTCTTCAGAACACTCATTCTGTTCTATAAAATGAAATGTTCAACTCTAGAATCCAGTGAGAGCAAAATAGATTTTTAATCCAATAAAAGCCAATTATATCTTTACAGTTAAACAAAAGAGCCAGTTTTACATTCTGGATCCACCACTTAGTACTTCTTTGGCATTTAATAAGTCTTTGTGTTTAAAAGATTTGGGTTCTGAAGTTGAAAAAGGGAAAAAATTCCTACCCTGCTTGTTAATGCAATGGTCAAGAGATGTGACAAATTTCATGGGCCTTTTTAGGCAGCACAGCCCTCACAGGTGACAGAAAGTCCATGCGTGAGTCTCCGGTTCTGCAGGAACAGTGACACTTTCTTACCCACTCATCTGACACCTCTGGCTTTATTTAAATGTGCACTTCCTGCAGTCCACCTGAGACTGTAAGTGTCAGATGAACTAAAACATAGAGGCAATTATCAAGCTAATTTAGAATACCAGCACACTTGGCATTTCCAGAGTGGTGGTAATTCATGTTAGAAAAGTATCTAGGAGCAACACCATACAGGATGTTGACATGGGAGACTGGACTAAGAACTTTGGCATCCATTTGGAATTTGATGGGAAGTCTTTGGTTGTGGAGAGCAGAGAGTAGCGTGACACAATTCTTGTGTGAAACAAGTAGCTCTGGAGAATGGGGCACCTAGTCTCCAAGTGGACCGTGGAGACTCA
>PVLC010048095.1:0-10865 GCA_004027655.1 Graphiurus murinus
CTCCTCCTCCTCCTCCTCTTCCTCCTCTCCTTCCCCTTCCTACCCCCTTCCTCCCCTTCCTCCTCTAGCTGGCTCTTCACACCAACATGTCCACCCAGGCTCCTCCAGAAGCACCTTCTGACCCCGCCCTGCGCCTTGTACACAGCTTCCCCCAAGCCCGAGCCCCCTGCCTGCCCTTGGCTGCGAGCCAGCTCCACCTCTGGGGCCCCGCCATGTCTTCTCTGTCCACGACATCCATTCTGTCCTACGTGCACAGAGTGACGTGTGTTGTCACATGCATACAAGGACACCAGCCACCTGGGAGTAACCAGATGGCACTTGTCACAGGGCCCCAGGCTCCTCCCTCAACCAGCAACTCAGAGCCCAGCAGGAAGCAGCCAGGCTGAAACCACCCTGACCCAGGGAGGGAGGGTCAGGCCATTAACCCCAGCAGCAGACCCCATGCCCGAAGTAGCAGGGCCCGCTGCGGTGCTGGCTGGCTCCTCCTAGGTTCTGGAAGGACCCTGCCTGGTACAACTCTGGAGAATGAAGTTGGGCAGAGACAGAAGCGTTCTCTCACTGAGCTCCAACAAATCGTGGGAGAATCAGTCCTGATGTGCGGCTCAGGTGTGGTCATTATTATTCGCTGAACAGCAACTAGGTAGCTCAGGCCCGGGAGGCATCCTGCCAGTTTCAAATCCTGCCTCTCCCACTCACTAGCTGAGTGATGTCGGCCAAATTAACAAACCTCTCTGTTTTCATGCCTGCCAAGAGGATATGATAACAGTATATCACAGGGTTGGTTGTGTGAGAACATAATTGTATCTTTTGTGTCAAAGGAGTAGCTTGATTTAAAGACATTCTGTAATCTGGTAGGGACTTTGATTCCTTCACAAAATGAGCCTCTCTTAAGAGATTGTAGGTGCTGACCCTCCCCTATCTTCCCCTGTAGCTGACGAGAAAGAAAGTGAAGCCGTAACTCCCACCAACAGGAGTTCAGCGCAGGAGGGGCTTTGCGTAAGGATCTAAGACCTCAGGTGTGTTTGCGTAAGGATCTAAGACCTCTCTCGAATACCTGGGAGCACCCCTTTTTGCAAAAAAGTAAAATCGCCTTGCCAAAATTTTCAAACACGTGCCTTTTCTTGACACCATGAGAACTTATTTCTAGCAGTTGTGATGATTAGGTGAGTTAACGTAGGCAGTGCTGAGAGCAGGGCCTGGGGTATTGTAAGAACATAGTTCATGCTTGTTGTGAATATTGTTTCAGCTTGGATGGCCAGGAGAGAGAATAAATACTGCATCTGGGTTTGATTGGGTTTTTTTTTTTTTTTTTCTATTTTTTTGCTGTACTGGGGATTGAACCCAGGGGTATTCTACCTCCAAGCTATATCCCCAGCCCTATTTTGTTGTTGTTCTTTTTCTTTTTTGCGGTACTGGGGATTGAACTCAGAGGCATTCTACCTCCGAGCTACATCCCCAGCCCTATTTTTTATTCTTTATTTTGAAACAGGGTCTCACTAAGTTGGGGAGAGCCTCACTAGGTAGCTGAGACTGGCTGCGAATCTGGATCCTCCGGTCTCAGCCTCCCAAATGCTGGGATTACAAGCGTGCGCCACCACGCCCGGCTCCCAGCCCTATTTTTAGTCTTTATTTTGAAACAGGGTCTCACTAAGTTACGGAGTGCCTCACTAAGTAGCTGAGGCTGGCCGCGAACCCGGATCCTCCGGTCTCAGCCTCCCAAGTACTGGGATTACGAAGTCAGTCCATCCAGTCTTCCAGACCTTCTGGAGCGATGGCACCTGTGGAGCGGGACACAGGGCCTGCAGCCTCTCAAGCCCAGCGCTTCCTCTGAACTGGAAACGGGCCCTGGAGTCTGGGCCCCACATTCAACTCCAGGCAGCACAGCGGAGGCAAGAGGCCAGGAGCGCCCATGAGAGCCGCGCCAGCCGGCCTGCCGCTCAGGGAGGCCTTCCTCTGGAAGGGAGGAGGCAGGTCCGTCCCAACCGGGAGACGCAGGAACCCTGAGCAGGCTCTGGGGCATCGCAGAGTCTCGGCTTCCCACCTCTGCAGAGAGGAACCTGGTCTAAAGCAGGAATTCCCAGCCCTGGCCGCTCAGAGGATCCCAGGGACCTCTAAAAGATGTGGTGCCCAGTCCCATGCGCAGAGACCCATTCTCTGGATTTTGGAGGGTCCGAGCAGGGACCGATGCTTTTGGAAGCTCCTCAAGCTGAGACACACCCGCCAGGTGACCTCTGAGGCCGTGTGCAAAGGTGACAGAGTTCAATGTGTGGGGGCTGGGGGAGGCTGTCCGTGTCCTCTCTGTGCCCTGGAAGCAATGCAGTGGATGCTCAGGCGCCAGCTGAGGCCGGATTTGCTCCCGGCTTCTCCTCTGAAAATCACAGCCGGGTGCCACGCCTCTCTCCCCCTTCCATTTCCTGTGGTCGCGTTTTAGGGGTCTTCCACGCCTGGGGGCTTCCTCCGGACAACAGAAGTGACAGCGTGGCTTTTTTTCTCCTCTGAGCGTTGCCCTTCCCCGCACCCTGGGGACCGCCGAGTCGTTTCTCTTGGTCAGCATTGGCTCTGATGAATGTCCCGCTGCCTCCCCCGTGCTCTGCGCTGATTGTGCAGCCGCCTCGCCTGGGCCTCGGCTCCGGCCTGCAGTGATTTATGAAGCTGGAGGCTGGGTGACTCCCGGTGACCTGTGCAAATCAGGACCCGGGACAGAGCAGCTGAACCTCCAGAGTGCGCCATAATTAAGCGCCTTGGGGGGGGGGGTGGGTGTGCGCTTTCAAGAATCGAAGGAAACACCCTGCAGCTTTCAGGGGGAAAAAAAGGGACTAAAACCCTCAAGCTCTCCCACATTATCCACTCAAGGACGTTTTTCATTTCTGATGGATCACTTACATCCTTCAGGTGTACCTTCCTGAGTGTTACCCTTCACAAACACATTTTATTTGATTTTATTATTTGATTTTATGGTACTAGGGATTGAACCCTGGGGCATTCTACCTCTGAGCTACACATCCAGCCCTATTTTTATTTTTTTGTTTTGAAACAAGGTTTAACTAAATTGCTGTGGGCCTTCCTCAGTTGCTGAAGTTGGCCTCCAACTTGCTATCCTCTTGTCCCAGCCTCCCAAGTACTGGAATTACAGGCAAGTGCCACCATACCCAGCTACATTTTATTTTATTTTATTTATTTTGCAATCCTGGGAATTGAATCCAGGGGCATTTTAACTCCACGCTATACTCTCAGCCCTAGTTTTTATTCTTTATTTTTGAAACAGGGTCTCACTAAGTTGTGGAAGGCCTCACTAAGTAGCTGAGGCTGGCCACAAACCTGCAATCCTCTTGTTTCAGCCTCGCAAGTACTAGGATTACAAGTATGTGCCACCACACTGGGCTATATCAATTAAATTAATTAATTAATTTATGGTACTAGGAATTGAACCCAGAGGCATTCCACCCCCAAGCTACATCCCCAGACCGATTTTATTTCTTATTTAGAAACAGGATCTCACTAAGTCGCTGAGAACCTCACTAAATTGCTGAGGCAGCCCTCAGACCTGTAATCCTCCAACTGTCTCAGCCTCCCAAGGACCAGGATTACAAGAGTGCGCTACCATGCCCGGCTTACATTTTATTTTAAATGAGAATGTCTAGCTTTTGCAACCCCAGACTAGCCGAGCCCTGTGGTGGAGACCACCTCTCAGCTGCTCTTGGGGACGGATCTCACTGAACCTTCCCTTGCGGTCTCTGGGGGCGCCCAGAGCCAGGAGCAAGGCAGATCTGGGTTCCAATGTAACTCTGCTGCTTCCCAGCTGGATGTCTTTTGGCAAGTTCCCCAGGGCCTCTGCCTGGGTTTCTTCATCTATAATGTGGAGAGGAAGATATAGTAATTACAGGATGGATATAGTAATTACAGGACTGGAGAATGACATGGAAAAAATGTGGGGGGTTGGTAGAGGAGACGATGGAGGTGGTCTGGCGATGCTGGGTCTTTCTCTGTCTGATGAAATCTTTACTTGGCGCAGGTTAATTTTGTATGGAACCAAGGGTCCTTCCATCTTCTAAGAAAAGCCAGCCCTGGCCCCACACCCTTCTCCGCCTGTGGCAGATGCCTTTGAGGCCAGATGTCCCATCTCCCCAGCCTGCCTCCGGCCTCAGCTTGTTGCTGACAAGCTGAGACTCTCCTGGGCCCACCTCCAGCCTGGCCCCTGTCCTCTGAGCAAAACACCCAGGCGGCCTTACGCGTGCTTCTCAGAAGCGCACTTGCGGCCATGACCCATTGCTGCGGAAATGACCTCAGTCCCCACCTGGACACTGGCTTCTGCACCTTCCCCCTCCGTCCGCTTTTTAAATTTTTATTTATATTTTTGCGGTACTGGGACTTGAACCCAAAGGCATTCTACCTCCGAGCTACACCCCCAGCCCTATTTTTTATTCTTTATTCTGAAACAGGGTCTCACTAAGTTGTGGAGGGCCTCGCTAAGTAGCTGAGGCTGGCCACAAACCCAGATCTTCCGGTCTCAGCCTCCCAAGAATTGGGATTACAAGTGTGCGCCACCACGCCTGTCTGCTTTTATAAACTTGTAGAGCAATAGCCTTGTTGCTGTGCCAGCTGTTGCCCTGAAAGCAACCCGGTTCTCCTCTGTGCTGGGGAGGAGGCAGAGGGAGCCACACCTTGCCTGGGGTCTCCCTGGGCCCCGGCTCTGCCTCCTCAGCTGTGGGTGAAGCCCAGAGGTAGGGCCTAGACAGGGGTCCTGTATAGCTCCTCCCCCTCATAGGTGATTGGTCGACAGTCAGACAGCTGGCTCAAGTCCAGCCAATCAGAACTCTTATGGGATCCTGCACTCTGAAAACTTGAAATCTTCACAGGACTCCCAGAATAACTTCAGGTACCTGAGGGAGTCCGCTCAGAGTTTAAAGGAAAGTCACAGCCAATGGGAAGCAGGAGATGAGAACTTTAGCAATTTAGCAACTTTAGCAGTCCAGCTTTGCCCTGGGTGGTTGCCTATCCTGCCCTCCAGGTACCAGAGATTGCCAGAAAGTCCCATTTTGTCTAGGTGAATTCAGTGGGTTTCTTTCCCAGGCAGCTAAGTTGCCTGTACAGATGCGCGGCCTGGTATTTCTCCGTGGCATGCACAAGTCTTCATGGGTCGTATTCTAGGTGGGTGAGCGTGGTCCTAGAGGAGTAGTCGGGAAGAGGAGGAAGCGGAGAGGGAGCTACCTTGGGCTGAGCTTGTAGATGGTTGGTGGAGATGGCTTTTGTTTGCATTTTCATATGCACGGGCAAATCCCAGGCTGCATCAGGTTACTGACCAGCCCTGCACAGCACCTCAAGGTCCCAGCTCCCAGGTGAGACCCAATAGGAAGGGCTTTAACCTCCGGCAGAGGACATTTGACTCTAGGTGTTTCTAACAACTGCAAAGTGAGAAATACCATTGCACCCATGCTTTCCAATCAATCCGCTGGCGAGAGAGGCCAGAGTTGGCTTACAAAGCTTTTAGAATTCAAATCATGAAAATTAAGTGATGTGTGCTTAATAGAGAAAAAACAAAGTGAAGAAGAAAAACATTGAAATCCATAAAAAAAAAAAAAAAACACAGTCCCTGTTAACCTTTTGGCCCAGGTCTTTTTTTTTTTACTCCTGTGGAGAAATTTTCTTAAAATATTTATTTATTTATTTATTTATTTATTTATTTATTTATTTATTTATTTATTTGCGGTACTGGGGATTGAACTCAGGGGCATTCTACCTCCGAGCTATACCCCCGGCCCTATTTTTTATTCTTTATTTTGAAACAGGGTCTCACTAAGTTGCGGAGTGCCTCACTAAGTAGCTGAGGCTGGCCATGAACCCGGATCCTCCGGTTTCAGCCTCTCAAATGCTGGGATTACAAGCGTGCGCCACCACGCCCGGCTCTTACAATATTTATGATTACAATCAATAGACAAGTTGATGGACTGTGTTTTAATCTCATCTTATTCCGTAGGCATGTTCGCCGTGCTAACATAGTCTCTGCATAAACTTTACCTTTCCTGATTACGCAAGACAAGACTTTTGTGACGCCTGCTGCCAAGCTTTTGGGCGGCCTCCCTTTTTTTGTTGTCGTTGCTGGGTTGGCTTTCTTTTGCTGTAATAAATAACATAGTGATTATCCTTGGGTATAAATCTCTGCCTTCATAGGAGACTATTTCTGGGAGATCGATTTTCAGGAGTGGAATTACTTTCTTAAAGGGAGTAAACATTTTCAAAGCCATTCACACCTACTGCTGGTTCAGAAATTTAGACTTGCACTAAAAGGTAAATTAGAAACAGGACTGAGTGCATGAGCTCAGCTCGCCCGGCTCCCTCCCTTGGGGGCCTGCGGGTTTGGTCATAACGTCTGCAGACGATTTATTGCCTTATTTCAAAATAGGAGCAGTACCCCCAGGATCTCCGGTGTAATGAGATTCGGAAGGTCTCCCCGACTCCTGAACCAGCCCATCAATTAAAGCAGAATGTTAAGAACAGAAAAGTGGAAATGGCCCTGATGAATCTTGATATTGAAACACAGACTGAGGCGTGTGGAGAAAATCGAGCTTTTGCTTTATCTGCGTGTAACATCCCACGCAGTTAGCTGTTTGGGGTCTGTCTGCTTCATAGCACGTGCTCTGCCTCGATACACACCAGCACTCGGACCCCGCCACCTTACTCCAAGGTCATTCCAAGAATGGTCATTGCGTGTCTGCTGTGTCCAGGAATCTCACAGGCCACTGGGGCCGGCCTTTCCCTAACGAGCTACGGTCTGGGATTGCCTCTAATCCCAGCCTCAGATGCCAGCCCTTGCTGGGGCTCCAGTGCCAGCTTCTTTACACTAGCTCCATGGGTGGGAATTAGCACTCTCGTTTTACTGGTGGGGAAACTGAGGAAGAAGGCAATTACGGTGCTTACCTGAGGTCACATGGGTAGTAAGTGCCAAAGCTGGCGGTGTTAGTCATATTTTGTTGTTGTTGTTTTCTACATTTTATGATACTTTGTCCTGTCGGGGCCTTGTTGACCAGGGCTGCTGATTCCCAGAGATCGCCAATATTGTGCTTACTCCGTGAGAACACACTTCATATGCAAACTGAACCTTCCAGGCCCTGCACCCCAGCCCCTCCTTACCTAACCCTCACACACCAAGCCAATACTTCCCCTGCCCCAAGCCACCCCAGCGCCAGGTACCAGGCAACTAGAGATGGCCCCACAGCCTGGAGCCCCCAACGTTATCCAGTCTGTGTGATTCTGGGCTTGCTAAAGCGTGCCTCCCCTCCTCAGCCATTCTTTCCTGCAGAAATCCTGTGCCTGGCCCCATGTGGGCTGCACGGCGTGGGTGTCCCCACCTCTGGGGAACTGTGAGGACTAAACTTCCTCCCAAAGAGATTGTCTCTCCATGTGCAGAGTTTTCCATAGATGGCTAAAGCAAAAGCCTAGGTTCACGTTATAACACAGGTGCACACACTCACACACACTCACACACTCATGCACTGTTGGTTACATAAATGCTTTATCCCTAAATCCCAGGCACATGTTATAACATGGGTGCATACACACACACACACACACACACACACACACACACACACACACACTCACTATTAGTTACGTGAATGCTTTATTCCTAAATCCCAGGCACATGTTATAGCATGGGTGCATACACACACACACACACACACACACACACACACACTCACTATTAGTTACATGAATGCTTTATTCCTAAATCCCAGGCACATGTTATAACACCTGCACACACACACATACTCACACACAGTCATGTACTATTAGTTACATGAATGCTTTATTCCTAAATCCCAGAGGACACCAGCGCATGTACACACACACACTCATGCACTACATGTAACATTAGTTATATGAATGCTTTATTCCTAAATCCCAGGCACATGTTATAACATGGGTGGACCTGCACGCACGGGTGCGCGCGCGCGCACACACAGACACACACATACACACACACACACACACACACACTCACTTGCTATTAGTTACATAGTGCTCTATGCCATACCATTACCTCTTACATAAGGACACACACATTCCCTGGAAGGTAGTTTAGAGACACTGCTAAAAATGCTTCCGATGCTGATCCCAGCTGGGTTTCTTCATAAAGTCCTGTCTCTTGCAGTTATAAAAAACACTTGGCTCGTTCCAGCTCTGTCTTATCACTTTTGCAAAATCAGTGTCCCCTTCTCGTCTCATTCACGCGTTCATTCACTTCCTTTCATGTATACTGTCACCAGACTCCCGCACGCACATGGGGGTCGCACACAGCTCGGTGTGGCGCTGGAGCCGGCTCCTCCTGGCTTCTGAGACCCAGTAGTGTGCATCTGTCACCAGTCCCTCCATGACACCCTGGCAGTGGCTCGCTGTCAGTCACGGGGGAGTTTTTACACCACAGAAATGAGCAAACGCTAAAAATCAGGTCTGCTTGGTCTGAGAGCCAGTCCTGGCTCCCACTGCGTTCTCCTTTCCTGCCAGGACCCGAGGGCAAGTTACCTCCTTTATCTTTTCAAGTTGTAATGGACACAGTGAGTCCTGCTTCGATGGGGGGGGGGCAGCAAAGCTCTCTCCTCATTCCCAGAAACCACCAGTCTGCCAGGGAGTCGCCCCGAACCAGGCGCAGCAGGTCTGTAGAGAAACCTTGCTCTCAAAATGGACCCAACGGCACGTGAAATATTCCCTCCGGAGCTGGGCATGGTGGCACATGCCTGCGATCTCAGTATTTGGGAGACTGAGACGGGAGGATCCCAGGTTCGAGGACAGCCTCAGCAATTTTGCAAGATTCTCAGCAACTGAAAGAGACCCTGTTTCAAAAATAAAATAAAATTAAAAGGGCTGGAGGTGTAGCTCAGAGGTAGAATGCCCCTGGGTTAAATCCTCAGGACCAAATGAAAAAAGGAAAGGAAAAACTAAGGAAGTATTCCTTCCAGGGCTTCACGCCCATCTTAGCAGGTCTCCTTGGAACTCCATCCCTGGGTGGAGCGGGCTTTCCTGGGGCAGGAGATGAGCTGCCCATCAGAAGGAGCAACCAAGGAGGGTTGGAGCAAGCATCCTTCACGATGCTTCAGCAGGGAGGGTCCTGGTTCTGAGAAGAGCTGGAAGACCCCACAGGTTCAGCAGGCATCAAGGGGGCAGAATTCCATTGGCTCTGCTGAAACATGTTAGAGAATTGGGGACCCAGTACCATTGCTTTCAGTCTCAATGGGGAGACACCAAAGGAGAAAAAAGAAAGAGGCTCAAAGGGAGAGACCCCATCTTATTTGCTCCTGAACCCCCAAAGAGCTTCCTGCCCAGGGCTGGGCATGTGGAGGTCTCCCCTGAATGCCAGGGAGGGTAAGACAGAGTGGGTGTTGGTTGGAGAATCAGGGAGGGGTTCAGTGTTCAGCCATGCTTTTTTGCTTTGTGTGTGTGTGTGTGTGTGTGTGTGTGTGTGTGTGTGTGTGTGTGCGTGTGTGTGTTACTGGGGATTGAACCCAGAGGCATTCTACACTGAGCTACACTGCTAGCCCTATTAAAAAAAAAAAAAAAAAAGATTCTTCCTAATTCACTGAGAGTGTCAGTAAGCTTCTGAGGCTGGCCTCAAACCTATGATCCTCCTGTCTCGGCCTCCCAAGTACTGGCATGTACCACCACACCAGGCTGGGTTCCTTGCTCTTTGGGGGTTCTCTTTCCTCAACTAATTATACAGGATATATTCTAGATGACTCCGAGATTAATTAAAACCCCGAGATTCACACCAGCCCTGTTTATGGCATCATGTGGATCCTAAGCACAAACATCATTTGAAACATAAAAATTAGTGACCAGATGGAGCAGATTGAGTGGGTTCTCAAATGTTGAAGGCTTTTGTTTGGGGGGAAGAAAAAATCCTGAGTTTTACATTTGACTCCCTTTGCCTGCCAGAAAGCGCTGACTTTCCCTTCTTTGGAGACAGGTTGCACTCGGTCCACATAGCACCGGTCCTGGTCAGGACCTGCCTCTGCTTGGCTCCTGGAGTCTGACCAGTCTCTTTCAGAATCCCAGGGGACCTTGGGGACATTTCTCTGTAAGTCTCAGCGTCCTCTTCTGTGATGGCACATGTGATAACGCCCATCCCAGGGGGTCGTGAGGGTTTGGTGTGGCGGTGCCTGCCGAGGGTGAGGGGGCAGGTGTCGTCCAGAGATGCTGTCCTGTAAGGAACGCGGGCTCCTCCTGTCTGGGCCCTGCTGGTCCTCCCTCCTGGAGCACTCTGCTGACCCTTGGTGCCAGGCCCGCCGGCGGGGCTTCTCGGTGCTCCCACATCTCCCTCCTCGTCAGTCACTCTTCATGGTGCTGGTCACCTGTGGAGGTGGCTGTCCTCTGTCCTGAGAGCGCACAGGTCGCCTTGTGTACCAGTCCTGATCACTCAGCGGCATCCAGAATGGCAGCTGGGGCCGAGCATGTGCTGGATGGATGGCACTGAGGTTCACGTTCGCACGAGGGGCTCCTGAGAGTGAAGCCATTCCTGACCCAAGAACTGCCCCTCAGAGGAGTATGGTGGGAAGGGAAGACCCCAAACCCCCCAAAAAGGACTGGAGCCGAAGAGAAGCCAGTGAGCCTGCCCTCCCGTGCCGAGAGTGCCCCCATCCTGCTAGCTCGCTCCTCCAGGAGCCCAGCACGGCTTCTGAGGGCCACGGCTGCTGCCCCTGGTCTGCAGGAGGCCGTGCACCAGTGCAGGACATGGAGGCTGTGATTCCCAAGAGACCAGAAGGAGAAGCAGGCAGGGCCAGGCATCGAGGAATGCTCTGTTAACATTGCTAAGGAGTTTGGATATATCCTAAGAGACAGAGAGAGACAGAGGGGGGGGGAGAGGGAGGGAGGGA
>PVLC010048096.1:0-10984 GCA_004027655.1 Graphiurus murinus
ACTATTTAAAACACTATTTTCTCTATTTTTAAGGAATGAACCTAGATATTGCTAGAGGTATCATTTTACTTGATGATCTTATTTACCCTATGAAGGGGTTATTATTTTTCTCACATTAACAAAGAGGTTAAATTATTCTTCCAATGGGCTATAGTAGAGTTAGGATATGAAATAAATTTTATCTGATTCAAAGACCAGTCCTGCACCACATCATAGGATGAGATTTGATAAGCCCCCATTTCTACCTCACTGGATGTTGATGTGGGCTTTTCATTAATTATTCTAAATGATAAAGGGTCATCCGTTTCAACTGTAAATTTTCTCCCTAAGTAGCATATTAATGTTTTCTGTGCAGACATAGGGATTTTAGGGTATACTAATGTAATTTTAGTTGGCTACTTTATTAGAAGATTTGCTGTTTCATACAGTCCAAAATATCTGGGAAAACTGTAATATAACCCTCATATGCTGTTTTGTTAAAGTGAATTATTAATAATTCTTACAAATCATTATATAATCTGGCATTAATTAAACTATTTCAGTGTATATAATGGTCCAGGACTGTACTTGGGCTATAAAACATTTTTTCAATTATTTTAAAACAAATCTAAGATCCTGAGATTTTTTAAAATTCCATTAGATTTTCCATTAGACTTAATTGATGAGGCTACTTAAAAAGGTATCATTTATTGAACACTGAAAATGTACTAAGTTTTATTATAAATTTTATTATAGTAGATGGGAAAGATATGAAATTTCATAAATCCTCACGCTTTCATTGTAAAATGAACAGTGATGTTTATTACACTGATTGTATAGCTGAGAAACTGATTATTCTGATTGTGTAACTTAAAAAAAACTGATGTTTAGAGAAGTTGTTCACCAGGCTCTCTCTTCTTTTCCCCAAGGCTCATCTCAGTTGTCCTCTCTCTTCAGAGGATTTTCTCATCTGCCCCAAAGAATGAAAGCATTTTCCACCTCCTCATGCCTCTCATTTTCCTATAATATCTCATGTTGATCACAATCATAACACTTTTTTTTTTTTAGTTTTTAGTTACATGGCTCAATTCTCAATTTATTTATTTATTTATTTGTTAACTCCTTAAAGGAACGTCTGTGTCATTTTACTATTACTATACTAGATGGAGCACAATATAGTTATGGAGATGTTTAAGAGGAATTTATAACTGTATTCTAACATATAACCAAGAAAGCATAAAAGTGCAGGAACAGAGTAGTAGTTTCATCTGGGGCTGCCATAACAACATAGCTCAAGCTTGGTAGCTTAACTATATAGAAATATATTTTCTCACAGTTTAGGATGCCAGAAACCTGAGATCAAAGTGTTGACAGGGGAAGTTCCACTGGAGGCTGAGCCCAAACCTGCCCAGGTCTCTGCTAGCTTCTGCTAATTTCCAGCAATCTTTGGTGTTCCTTGACTTCTAGGCGCCTCACTACGTATTGTTCCCTGTCTTAACATGTCTTTCTTCTCTGTGTCCCTTCCCCTTCCAATAAAGGATACCAGTCTTTGGCCTTATGGCCCACCATAAATCAAGAATAGCTTTATCTCAAGGTTCTTAATTAATTAATTATAATTCTAATTCTATTTCTAAATAGAATCACATTTCAAAGTTCTGGTAGACATGGATTTTGGGTAAAGTTACTTAGCCCATTATAAAGGGCTGAAAGATTTTTTCTAAAAAGAATTTAAGGGGATGCTTTTTACTTTTTAAGTGGAATAACTGAGGCTAGAAACCCCTATTTCTATAGAACATCCTATCTCTTCAATGATTTGTAAATTACATTTAATAACTAAAACACATCAACTTGTGCATTTGTTTTAGAGGTTTGAAAGATAGAAACCATCTTACATGAATATTCTCCTTTTCCAAATGAAAATAATAATTAATTTCTCCTGCTTCTCTTCTTTCTATTTAGTTCTCAGTGGTTTTCCTAAGATGGAAAAGTTTATAATTAACCAGACAAACTAGCAGAGAGAGAGAGGATAAACTAGAGCTGACTCGCACTCAGGAGGTTGTGTATGGCTGTATTAACTTCTTAATGCTTCTAAGTCTCAAGGGTTATAATTATCTCAAGATAGATAAAAGTATTTTTATAAAATGTCATTTTCATTCTCCTCCAAAAAAGCTCTTCCTCGAACTCTTTGTTAAGCCTTGAGACTTCGCACCAGCTTGTAACCTCTCCTCTGAACCCCTCTCTTCTTTGCTTCCACCTACTTTTCTCCCTCTTTCCTCACCCCCTCTTAACAGAGTTGAGTCAATCTTTCAGTTGTTCTCTCTATGCTTAAGAACAATTTCTCAAAACAAAAAGCTTCAGATCAAATAAGCCACCTCAATTCACAATACTTAAAATTTGTTATCCATTCCTAAACTCTTAATGTTGTGTCTCCCCAAAATTTATTTATTGAAATGTTAACCCCCAAGGGGATGATATTAGGAGGTGAGACCTTCTCAGAAGTGATTAGTTCAAGAGGGTGGCACTCTTATGAATGAGATTAGTGCCCTTTAAAAAGTAAGACTAAAGCCGGGCGTGGTGGCGCACGCTTGTAATCCCAGCATTCGGGAGGCTGAGACAAGAGGATCCGGGTTCGTGGCCAGCCTCAGCTACCTAGTGAGGCACTCCGCAACTTAGTGAGACCCGGTTTCAAAATAAAGAATAAAAAATAGGGCTGGGGGTGTAGCTCGGAGGTAGAATGCCCCTGAGTTCAATCCCCAGTACGCAAAAAAAAAATAAATAAATAAAAAAAAATAAAAAGTAAGACTAAGAAGGGAATTCCTTTGTTGCTTCTAGCAAGTGAGAACTCAGTGAGAATTTGGTAGTCTGCCACTCAGCAGAAAGTTCTCAACTCAAGTCAGCCATGCTAGTAACCAGATCAGCAGCTGCACAGCCTTTAGAACTGTGAGAAAATAAAATCTTCTGTATTCAAGTCCCCCAGTATAAGTTATGTTATTATAGCTACCTGGACAGCTTAATGTATCCTTGATTCATTTGTTTTCTTCTCACAACTTTTTAGTCACTTTTAACTTTAATTTACATTAGTTTCATCCCACCATTTTGGTGTATCCATCATGTCCTTTTACAGATGAGGAAAGTGTGATTCGGAGAGTTACACTGTCTGTTCTAACGGCGCCTTAAATTCCAAGTCCTCAACTTCTGGTCTCCTGTAACTATGTTGAGCTCATCTCACTTAGAAGCTTTGTTGTGATTTGGATATTGAATGTCCCCAGAAAAAGCTTATATATTGGCACTTGCAAAAACATTTAGAGGTGAAATAATTGAATCTTGATGATTCTAATATTTTCAGTGGATAAATCCATCAATGGATTAACAACTGAATGATTTATTAGGTGGTAACATAGACTGGAGGAGTTAGTCACTGGGGCTGTGGCCTCGGGACTATATATGTGCCTTGCTCCCTCTCCTTTCTCTCTTTCCTGCCACCATGATATGAAGGCAGCATCTCTCCAGGAACTCTTCCACAACCAGTACATTTATACTTCAGCGTTGGCCCTATGGACAGAAACCTCTGAAACTGTGAGCCACAATAAATTTTTCTTCCTCTAAGTTTTGTATGTCAGAATGAAGACTAAAACAAGTTTCACTTATAAGCCTTGATTCTTCTAAGTTTTTATATTATTATGGAACCAGAAGACTGGTGGCAGGCCACAGTTATTCTTGGGATGTTGTTGGGTTCTCCCTGCTGCTCCATTCATTGAATTTGGCATTTTCTTGAGTTGGACACAAGGATTGTTTATGACAGTAATTAAATGGCCACCTGCAGAGAATGACCTACAGGGAATGTTTTGTTCTCCATAAGAAACCTGGGGAAAATTTTATTATTTCCTAGGACAAATTGGTTATTGAGAAAATATTTAATATTAGTTATTTTCACCTGATTATAAGGTTAGAGAAAACTTCTTGCATTTTTATAAAGTTTTCATTTGAAAGGAGTTTGTTTTATTGGCATACCAATCCTGTGAAGTAGGTATAATTGGGTATAATTTCAAATGAGAAAACCAAGTGTTTCCTTTCCCAGAGATATTTACAATTTAAGTTAATTTCCTGATATTCAGAAGAAAGACTCCATCTCCTGTTCTATGAGTCCCATTTACTGGTGAGCATCTATAAGAAGAACTAGCTAAATGCAAAGAACCTAAAATCATGAGAAATTACAGCTGCTTATATAACCTGTCTGTCATTGTGATTTGGGTTATATCAACAATAGAGAAAAGCAAGAGAGAGAGAGAGAGAAAGAGAACAAGAAAAATGAGTCCATTAACTTGAAAACATATATTCACAAAATAAGTAATTCGACAAATATTCATCATTTGGCTACTCTACATGAGATATTGGGTTAATAACTTATGATACTGATTAATAATACATTTCTTGTATATAAATTAAGAAATAAAAATTTATGATAATATAGGTTGAAATGACAAAATGTAAATATATGCATAAGTGGAAATTGCTAGCTGTGTATTCAATCCAAGCATGGGAAGAAAGGAATTACCCAATCCTTTTACAGATGAGGAAACTGAGTTTTGGAGAAGGAAAGAGAGTTAGTCACTTCATCCACAGTGAAAGATGTTCAATATTCATGCACCTGGGTCATACACTACATAGATGCTAAAGGTAAAAATTGGAGTTTTCACTTCTAAATTACTTTTAGTCCAGTGTTTTCAGTCTAGATCTTGTTTCGTAGACACAGTGGAACCCCTAAAATTTGTGAGAAATCAAATTAGCATGGTCCCATTCTACATATTCTATTCTCTAATTCTATCACTGGTTGAATAAATGAAGAATTAGTAGAGAAAGCTTGGTTTCAATCCCAGGTCTTCTTTCTCCCTATACTGCTCTTTTAACTCTACTATTTTGTCTAATCCACTTTGAAGATTTGAAATCACTTAATGTGTCCCTTAACTGGGGGTGATTTGGCCTTTTGACAAGATCTGGTGATACTCTTTGGTTATCTAAACCCAGAAGTTTTAGATTCAGGGAAGGATGCCATTTGCACTGTAATTTAGTACAAAAAAGATTGAAACTAAATGCTATTAAAACCTACAATGCTCAGACACTTACATAACAAAGAACTTTCAATCCTAAATATATACACAGTGCAAAGGAATTAAAAAGAAAGTTATATTTTATTAATGTATATTTTATGATAGCTAGAATATTGCACTATTATTCAAACAAGTATGCCTATTGGAAAGATTTAGAAGTCAATCTGTATCTATATAAATACCTATTCATCTGTATATCAGTATTATTTTTGATTTCTAATTTAGTTTGTTTTGTATTATTTTTCTATTAGAATAGTTGTATTGCATTTTCTAGTAGAGTGAACAGTACATAGGGGACTTCTCTAGACATATTTGTCAAATAAATAAAACATTGTTAATTAAGTTGTTACTAATTATTACTGTCTGCTGTCCTTCAGCCAATATATTTACATATACACACATACATATAAATGTATTCTCTAATCTTAAAAACAATTCCTCAAAAAAGCGATTATCAACTCTACTGCTTAGCTTTTTGTCTCATGTTTGAAAAATTGACTAAGTCATAATTGGAATTCCTACAAAACTTCAGAAACTGATAAAATAGTCCCTATTAATTTCCTGGAAACTTATTTTGTGTTTTTTAAGCATTATAAAAAATGGTTGCTACACCTAAGGATCTAGAAGTTTGCATTTTTTTAACTAAAACATATGTCTACAATTATATAAATATATGTAACTTTAGAATTCACATAAAATTGAACATTCACCATATTTACTCTCATTTGTAGGTTGTCCTCATTGTGGTTTGGGGATCAAAATTTCCTAAATGAAGATTGTAAAAAATAAAAATAAAAGCAAATAAAATCTCTACAGTTCTGACATTTTTGGGGGGGGATACCCTCCTCATTTTCCAAGCTCTTATTTGTTTAATAGTAAGCTGTTTCTCTTTGTAAAACTGGAATGCAAAACATGAATGTAATAGGACAATTCAATACTAGCTCTTTACAGAAATGCTTTCAGTAAATTAAGTAAATGTGTGTGTGTGCGCATATGTGCTTGAGAAGAATTTATTTGAATAATGTTTTGTTTTATTTTAATTAGAGGAATAGATTATTACTCATTTTGTCAAATAGTTCTTAATTGTGAAAAGGGTGGAGACCAATGGTAGTTTTTGGCATCTGTTAAATATCAGCTCTGTACCAAGATTTATGCCGGGTATTTTAGGTATATGTCTATTTTCCTTGTTTTAATAAGGATGTATGAATTATTTCACAAGGCATTAGTTATGAAGTTAAGAAATATGAGTAGAAAATAAGCATATAAACATAAAATATGCTCACTTTCATTAGAAACAAGGTAAATTCACATTACAGTGATTGTGAAGTAATACAGTATCTTACCCACAATGTCAGGAGAAATTAAAATATCCAACTTTGGCTAGGATGTAGAGCAAAAATAACTTCTGGTAAAATAGCAATGAAAAAAGTACATTATCTAGGAATTAAAGGCAAAATATGGATATTTTAATTAGCCATTTTTATAATGCTTCATTAATCAAGAATTACCACTAATCCAATATGAATACCTGATATCCATCAGGCCAGGTTAGGGTGATGGGATGTATGTATTTTTTTTTTTTACCTAGCAGTAGCACTCATAAGAATTTTCCATATACATACTCTCACACATGTGCATCAGGAGATTTAGTTGAGAATATTCATAGAAACATTGTTTGTAATAGAAAAACTGGGAGGACTCACGTGATTATAACAGACAAATGATGAGGGTTTTTTCTTATTATGTAGCAGAAAGCTGAATGTTAATGAAAACCACTGAACTACAGTAAAATGTAGCTATAGGGATGTATCTGAAACATAAAATTGGGTATAAAAAAAGCAATTTGCAGGAAAAAATGTATTCTGTATGATTACATGTGTATAAATTTCAAAAACATGAACAATCAACAGTATCTTTTTTAGGGCTTCACAAATATAGGATAAGAACTTGAGAGTACAGTACAAGAGTGGTTAGTATAGAAATTTAGGAGCTTGGTTATTTCTGAGAGTCAGAGGAGTGAAGGGGCTGGAACCTAAGAGTGATATAGAGGATCTCCAACTATGCTGGTTATATTGTTTCTGTATCTAGGTATACCTAGAATGAATCTCCTTATGCTTTTCCTTTCTAATGAATTACATATATTCTTTGGAATTTTGGAATTAATTAACTATTAAACAAAATTTATTTTTGCAGAGGAAAACCTTCTCAGGTTAAATAACCTATTCAAATTTATGTATGGGGAAGGCACCATCATGGATTAGGTGATCCTGGGATGAACTGCCCCCATTTCATCGTTGTCTCTGCTGAAGGTAAAACCTTCTTAGTACAGGGCAGAGGAGAAGTTATCTATTTTGTTAGTCATTTTTTTTGTTTGTTTTTTATCACTTTAGATTGTTTCTTAACTTAGCTGCCAGAAAATTCATTATAATGTAAATGTTCAACTGTAGTAATTAACTTGTCATAAACATGCTGTCCATGTATTTTCCTTCTTATTAACAATGTCTGATTCGTCAACTTGAAAAAAATGACACATTGCAGCTGGGCACACAGGGGCACACACCTATAATCCCAGCACTTGGGATACTGGGACAAGTGAATTGAAGGTTGGAGGTCAGCATGCCATAACTTAACAAGACAAGAACCTGTTTTCAAATGAAAATTAAAATGGCCTGGGGGTGTATCACAGAGGTAAAATTCCCCTGGGTTTAATCTCTAGTACTTCATGCACTCAAATAATCAAATTTCATATATAGTCAAATGTTATAATGATCTAAAATGTTTCTTATAGACTGTGCATTATATAGAGAAATAAATAATTTAGAACCAGTACATTTTCTATGAAGATCTGATTTATTATTTTTAATCTCATAAATTCTATTTTCCTCTCTTTCTTTCTCTGTCTCTATCTCTATATCTCTATCTCTATCTCCTAACCTTTTGAGTTTAGTATGCTTCTAAAATTAATGAGTTCTCAGTTTTGGATAAAGGAAGTGTGCAATTTGTCCTGAGAAAATGTACATATGCCAGCTGCAGTTTTACCTTGGGAGATAATGCCAAGTTGATAATCACCAGAAAGCCTCTCCAAAATGAATCACCCTTTGAAAAATATGTTGTGCTATAAAAGGCACTACATAAATATATGATTATCTTTCTATGTATGGAGAAGGAGGTAGGAGGCAAGAAGCAGATGATGGATCACACTGAGTTATTTAGGGGAAGCACTTGGCTCCATTTCACCACAGCTCCTTGGAAAGCAACTGAGGCCAATTTAATGAAGAAAATTATGTGTAAATGAGGGTTTAGCTCTTTACAAAGATTTACTTATTTTTCTTGAGATGAGAATTGGTAACTCCTAACATATCTGGCCAATAAACTTCAATGTAATTATAAACCGGATATTTTTGTTTTAAATATTTCAGACAAAATTTAAGTGTCTTTTTTTTTTCTGGTACTAGGGATTGAACTCAGGGGCATTCTATCTCCGAGCTATACCCCCAGCCCTATTTTTTATTCTTTATTTTGAAACAGGGTCTCACTAAGTTGCAGAGGGCCTCACTAGGTAGCTGAGGCTGGCCGTGAACCCAGATCCTCCAGTCTCAGCCTCCCAAATGCTGGGATTACAAGCATGCGCCACCATGCCCGGCTTGTGTCTTTAAAGGCATTATACAACCCATCTTACAAATAAAAGATCAGACAATGAGGAATCAGGATGTCTACCTAGTCTTGTTTTAATCAATATGTATCCATCGACCCTTCAATCTGCCCATCAAATACTTAGTAGACTTCTACAGAGTTCTTGGCACAATGAAAGGTTTGTCTGGCATGGTAGTGCATGGTTGTGGTGGTTCCAGTAATTTTGAGGCTGCGACTAGAGGATTGAATGTTCAAGATTATCCTCAGCAAGTTAGTGAGAACCTCAGCAACCTATTGAGATAGAGTTTCAAAGTAATAAAGGGATGGGAGCATAGCTCGCTCAGAGGTAGACATACCCTGGGCTGTGTTGTCTCCAGTACAACAACAACAACAAAAAGATACAATGAGTTTATTTCCTCAAGGATCTCACTGATACAGAATAACCATGAGATGGATAGTTCTGGAGCACTGGGTTAGTTTACTTTAGTAACAATTTGTGTATATTGGTTGCTATGAACTGAGAGTTAAAGTCAAGAACAACATTTGAATTACATCTTCCACCAAGAAACCTCAAGAGAATTAACTAACATTTTTATAGCACTGTTTATTTAACCATATACTAGGTATTACAACAATGCATCTTTTCTAGGACTGGTGTGCATCTTTTCTAGGACTGGTTAGCATATTGCTTAAGAAGCTTGAGCCAGTACATAAAATGTCATCATGATGCTGATGATACTGAGTTCAGAGGAAGGACTAACTTGACTATGTTTCTGAGATGTTGAAGATAATCTTCAGATAGGAGTTTGATAGCTGTGTCTTAGATGTGAGTAGAATTGGTCAGGAAGCAAACCTGGATGTCAGAGGAAGAGGTCAGCAGGAGACGAAAGGGCCTTTGCCAAGATATTGAGGAGTCTGAAATCTTGGGTCTAAAATTCTATTGTCACTCTACCTTTATGTTTTTCATGTTGTTTGTGAAAGATCAGATGGGGAAAGGAGTTACACAGAGGGAGGGATCGAAGGAGGGATAAAGAGAGAGAACAAGGGAAGACAGATAGGGGATAGGGAGAGGGGAAAGGAGGAGTGGAGACAGGGAGGGGAAGGGAAGGGAGAAAGAGAGGGAGGGAGGGAGAGAGAGGAAAGAGAGGGGGAGTGGGAGAAGAGAGAGAGAGAGAGAGAGAGAGAGAGAGAGAGAGAGAGAGAGAGAGAGAGAGAGAGAGAGAGATTGAGAGATTGAGATTTGAGATTGATTCTACTTGCTTGAGTCCAGGAGGCCTCTAAGGGAGATTCACCTAAGAGTGAGAGTGGAACACTAACTTACACAAATCAGTGGGTATAATTATTTAAAGGAGAATAAACTTTTATTTCCAGTAATGAGTACTTGGATTTGTTAAATGGAGTAAGAAATATTAGATGTAATTAGAACTTTTTATTACGTTTAGTAGGTCCTTTTGATTTTATGTGCAAGCCTGTCATACATGTTTTTTCAAATGTGTGGTTAAATTTAAGGTTTCTGATATTAGAGTACTGCAAAAAAGAAACAGCTTTTTAAAAAGTGAGCTCTTCTCTGTGGGATGTATTGCACAAAATATATGGTATACAGCCAAGCAGAATATATCATTTGATATTAGAACAGGGTTCTTTTGATGGCTCATAAAAATATATTTAAAGTGTGGTTAAGGGAGAAGAATGACATTAAACACTTGTAAGTTCCTTGAGAGGTAATGTCTAATCCTGAATATTTACCACCAAATCTCTACCATAAGGCAATGAAGTCTGTAAATACTCCTGAGTGCTTAACTGTTCTGTTAAATTAAGATTTTAGGGTATGGGAATATATTTTGATTTTTATAGTATCTGGAATTGTAATAGAAGTTTATGAAGTTGTATTTTACAATTTCAAGGTTTCTTACTTCTGAGGGTATTTGCAGTAGTTCATGGTCACAGAACAGTATTTGAAGAACAGCTTGAGTTAACCCTTGCCTAGTATTAAGCTACTGATTTTTATTATTCCTTTTGTATTTGTTTGTATATTGCTATTTTACAAATACTTTAGTTCTTACTATGCACCCAGTATCATTTTGGGATATAGTTGTCCAACTTGCTTAGGGAGAATATAAGAGAAGAATGTCAGAAAACCCTCTTGCCAACTGAAAGTGAAGTGTTACCTGCCCTGAGGTGTCTAGACAAATTGTAGTGCAGGCCATTTTCTCCTTAAACAGTGTTGACCCTTCTTTAAAACAAATGAACTCTAAATTTTTACT
>PVLC010048097.1:0-10864 GCA_004027655.1 Graphiurus murinus
CTCTCTCTCTCTCTCTCTCTCTCTCTCTCTCTCTCTCTCTCTCTCTCTCTCTTTCTCCTGGCCTCCATTGTATGAGAGCAGAGCTCTTAAGCTCTTCTCTCTCTGCTTCCTGAGTCATCTCCTGAGCCCTGCACTCTTGACCTGGCTAAACAAACATGGACTGAAACCTGCAGGACTGTGAAAATATAAATATTCCTTCCTCTAAGTTGTGGTCGTCAGGTTTTTTGGGTTACAGAAAGAGGATGATGAGTGACAGAGACATGGAAAATTGGTCATCTGTATTGGGGGTAGAGGAGAGAGAGAGAGAGAGAGAGAGAGAGAGAGAGAGAGAGAGAGAGAGACTGGCAGAGAGACAGAGAGAAAAGCAGTGAGCATGGTTGTTTCTCAAGCAAGAGACACCTAAAATCACACGGAGTAAGTTTCATGCAGATTTCAGAGAAGAGATATGGCATAGAAATATGTTTAGGGGTCTATTAATATCCATTCTCAGTAATTAAGATAGCTTTTTATTGGTGCAAGGATAGAGAAACAGACCAATCAAACAGAATAAGGATGGCATTCACTGCATTTCAATGGGGGAGAAGGATAGGCTTTTCAGTGAATGAAACTGCATTAGTTGGTATCCACATAGAAAACAATGGATGTTGAAACCTTCTTTATACAGTGCACGAATTAATTCAAGTTGGATAATGCAGCTAAGCATGAAAGGCGAAACAGTAAAGCTCCTCCAAGACAACATAGGCGAACACTTTCATGACCTTAAATTTCTTAAACAGAACACAAAAACCCCCAGCCACAAAAGAAAACACTTATAAATTGCACTTCATTAAAATAATGTCTGTTTATCAACAGGCAGCATCAAGAGGATGAAAAGGCAATACACATCTTGGGAAATACAAATGCAGTGGAAATATCGGACCAAGGACTATGCTGAGAATATACAGAATACACCCATCTTTTACCTATTAATCACCCAGGATACCTAAAGAACTCCAAAGGAATACGCAAAGGACAAACAACTCACTCAAAAATGGTCAAAGGCTCGAATAGCATAATCTTTTCTAGTTCCATTCATTTGAAGTGAGTTTCAGAAAGTCGAGGGTTACATATTGTCTCTCGTATGTGGAAACCAGAGAGAAAATAGGAAAGAAAGAAAAAGGAACTGTGAGTAAATGTTGAGAGAGGTCAGTAGAATAGAGAAAGTAGACGGGGGATGAAAAGGAAAAGGGGAAAAAAGGATTGAGGAAAGAAACAGTGCGAATAATGCTTTCGCGACATACACAGGCATTACTACTGGTGTTTGTAGCATGTACAGGGAGGGAGGAGGGATAACAGGGTGGGAGGCAGAGGTAAATACACCAGGACACACGCTGTGGGCATGTATGTTTGCATCACATTGAACTCACTATGATATAGAATTGCAATGCAGTAATAAAAATATAATGTTTTTAAAAAAGGACTTGAAGAGGCCTTCCTGTCTTAGTCTGTGTGAGCTGCTGTAACAAAAATACCATAACTAGGTCGATTATAAGCCACAGAAACCAGCCGGGCATGGTGGCGCATGCTTGTACTCTCAGCATTTGGGAGGCTGAGACCGGAGGATCCGGGTTCAAGGCCAGCCTCAGCTACTTAGTGAGGCCCTCTGCAACTTAGTGAGACCTGGTTTCCAAATAAAAGAATAAAAAAATCGGGCTGAGGGTGTAGCTCGGAGGTAGAATGCCCCTGAGTTCAATCCCCAGTACTGCAAAACAAAAACAAAAACAAACCAACAAACAAAAACCACAGAAACCTATTTCTCACAGTCCTGGACTGGAGGTCCAGGATCGAGGTGCAGGTGGGTCAGGTGTCTGGGAGGAGCTGCTTCCTGGTTCAAAGATGGTGGTCTTCTCACCATGTTGGACATGGTGAGGGGGGTGAGGGATTTCTCTTGGGTTTCTTATAGGAGGAAAGGTTATCATCTTCCAAAGCCCTCACCTTCAGACTCCATCAGCCACGGGGCCTAGGATTTCAACATGTGACTTGTGAGGGGATACAAACACACAGATCACAGCAGTTCCTTAACATTAACATGCATCAGGGAAATTCAGGCTAACGCGATAATTAGATAATATAATTTCTGAATGGGTAAAATTTGAAAGACTGACAACTCAAGTAAGGTTAATGATGTAGGGCAACTAGAGCTTTCACGTATTGCTGCTGGGTGTGTAAATTGGTATTATCACTTAAAAAAAAAAACTGTTTAGAGGGAATGTGAAGGCTAAACATATGTTTATTTTATAGCCCAGCAATTACACTCCTGGATATCTATACACAAGAAAAATGGCTCTTAAGCCCACTAAAAGATAGATATGAGAATGTTCATAGCAGCATTATTTATAATAGCAAAAAACTGGAAACAATCCAAACGTCTATCAATAGTAGAATAAATAGATTGTGTTGCATTCATTCAATGGGATACTGTACAGAATTATTTTTTTAAAAAACTAAGCTATAGCTATTTGACACAGCATGGTTGGAACCAAGAAGTCAGACATAGGAATTCCATATTGCATGATTCCATTTCTATAATGGTCAAAATGGGCAAAACTAACCTACGGTGAGAGAGATCAGAATAGTGGTTAGCCTTGGGAGTTCTGATGTGGGGGGACAATGAAGGAGCATTGATAGATACTGGAAATGCTCTATATCGTGATCTGGGTAGTAGCTAAAGATTTGTACACGTAGCTGGGTGTGGCGGCACACGCTTGTAATCCCAGCATTTGGGAGGCTGAGACAGGAGGATCCAGGTTCGTGGCCAGCCTCAGCTACTTAGTGATGCCCTCTGCAACTTAGTGAGACCCTGTTTCAAAATAAAGAATAAAAAATAGGGCTGGGGGTGTAGCTCGGAGGTAGAATGCCCCTGGGTTCAATCCCCAGTACCTCAAAAAAAAAAAGAAAAAAACCTCCTCTGCTCTTGCAATTGCAAAAGAAACACTCTTGAGCCAGGCATGGTGATGCATGCTTGTAGTCCCAGTGTTTGGGAGGCTGAGACCGGAGGACCCAGGTTTGCGGCCAGCCTCAGCTACCTAGTGAGGCACTCCGCAACTTAGTGAGACCCTGTTTCAAAATAAAGAATAAAAAATAGGGCTGGGGGTGTAGCTCGGAGGGAAAATGCCCCTGGGTTCAATCCCCAGCCCCGCAAGAAAAAAAAAAAAAGATTTGTACACGTAAGTTAAGATCTGTTGATGGACTACTTAAATTCTGCGCACTTAGTCTGTAAGTTATATATCAATTAAAAATAAAACAAAAATATTTATTTCTAAGGGATGAATATTGATGATATAAGGGAGTCTAAGGAATGTCAACACTACTAACATCTTGCCTTGAGTACTCGTTTGTTTGGTGGAACTGGGGATTGAACCCAGGGACACTCTACCTCTGAGCTATACCCCAGCCCTTTTATTATTCATTTTGAAATGGGTCTCCCTAGATTGCTGGGGGTCTTGCTAAGTTACTGAGGGCTAGCCTTGAACCTGCAATCCTCCTGTCTCAGCCTTGCAAATCCTGGGATTACAGACATGCACCACTGTACCTGGCTGAGTATTTATGTTTAAAATGTAGTAAAATGGGTTATATATGATGGAGTATATATGTATATATGGGTATGGGGATGAAAATGGTCTTGAATACCAGTGCATTAAAACAGAACCACATTGGATGAATCAGGAATTCCTGGCCACCATGCTTGGTATCAGTGGATGGCAGGGGTCAAGCTAGCAGATGTTAAGGGCTTGAGGAAGGCCAGTAGCTGGTGAAGATGGCTTCAATATGAGAAGCCAGGACCATCAGCAGGCGAGCAAGCAGACCGCAAGATGCCAGTAGGTCTGTGAGTCTGAGTGGGGTGCAGCTCCAGTCTAAAGCAAGTGGCCAGGCCTGGGGAGTCAGAACATCTGGAAATGATGAGGAAGGACAGGGACCGTAAAGAAGACCCTGCATCCCCAAGGCAGCCTCATGCTCTTCGTTGGGCTTTCCCAGGAATGCTTTGGGTAGAGACTTTTTCTAGAGGGCCAGTTTGGGCTCTGTGCCAGGACGCACACCCGGGGAGTCTGGATCAACAGCCGCTTTTGGTGATACTTAAGTCTCCCAAGAAATGTGGCAAAAGCAAAGGGACAAGCTCTGAATGCTGATAAAACTTGCATCATTGTCACGGGCAAAAGATAATAAGATTCTTCAAATGCTAAAATACAATCCTAAAGCCTCTTCTATGCCAAGCCCTCAGGACCCTGCATGGAAATACATTTATTTTAAAAGTAAACTTTATGAATGTATTTTGGTCAGCGCAAAGAGGGTGGCTCATAATCTGAAACAGATTACTGAAGAACTAAGAATGGAGAAGAGCATAGGACTGGGCTTCAAGAAATTATCTTATTATCTCAAGGTCTTATTTATAGCTTTACAAATCTAATATGTATCATCCCTTGAAGATTCCCTGAAGATAAATATAATTCAGCTAATCCAAAGCATGTGACAGGGCTGATGGCACCATTTTCGGGGCCAACCATGGGCTGGACTCTCAAACGCTAGTAGAATTTCTTGAAAATCACTTTATTTTTATAAAAAAGAAATAAAATTATTCTCAAATATCCCCCTGGCAACCTATAAAAACCACCCTTGCTGTTCTGGTTTAGGGTCAAAACCACAAAGGGGAAATATTTTAAATCTATGTCTGCTCCAAAGCCTACTTCATGATGTCATAAAAGTTCCCGCACGATTCCCTAACTCTCCATGTTCTCACACAGAAGCAGTCCTGGGAGACAGAGTGAACTTTTCCTACAAGTGGGAAGGTAATCAGGGGAATGGGGAGGTCACTCGGCGTCTGCCGTTTCGGCATGGTTAGAGTGGAAGTGAGAAGCCACCGGCTTCAACTGTGTCCCGTTCCATTGAGTTGGATTGGATATCAAATATTTGGCCAAGGAAAGGATTCGGTCTGCTTAAGAATTAGTAGCAACCGTACAATAAATTCCAGGCTTGAGGGCTGCAGATAGTTGGGAATACAGTTAAGTAGAGTGGATGCATGTTGGTTATTTTGCTGATATAGCTTCAGAAGGGAGAGGATTAAATGTAAGTGGATCTGATGAGGGGAAATACACTGGCAAGAGACCATCATGATGGATGCGTCCTAAGTGTTCTTTATTTCCTCCTGCCAGCAGAAATGGAGTAAATGGGTCATGCACGAGAAGTAAATGTAAAACCCTTTTCTCAAAGAAGGCAGCTCTAATGCGAGGCCAGGGCACCAGCTGATCTGATCTCCGGCTCAGCTGCGCCCCAGTATTAGCTTCTGTTTTGCTGAGGTGGTTGCCTGCTTCTAAACAGACTGCAGAATCTGCTTTTGGGCAAAAAGTCAAAGTCAGATAAGGTCTGAAGTCCCCTTAAGATAACTAAGAGAAGGCACAGGAGCTTCCTGTGCCTCTAAAGCTATCAATTCCTACAAATCACCCTTGCTGGTGACTTGTGATGGTGGCTTTGATGCGTCAATGTGACCGGGCCACGCCATGCCCAGATTGAACATTATTTCTGGGTGTGTCTGTGCAGAGTGTTTCCAAATGAGATTAGCATTTGAATTGGCGTGCTCAATAAAATAGATTGCCCTCCCCGGTGTGGGTGGACATCATCCAATCTATTGAAGGCTTGCATGAACAGAAAATGGAGGAGGAGGAGGAAGAGGGATTCATTCTGTTTTAGTCCACCAGTGTGAACTGGGGCATTGGTCTTCTGATCTTGAGCTGGGATGTAATCCGCTGGCTCCCTGTTCTCGGCCTTTGGAGTTGGACTAAAATTGCACTGTGGATTTTACTGGGTCTCTAGTGTGCAGATGGTAGACCTTGGAACTTGGCCTTCACAGTCACGTGATTTAGGTCTTCATAATCTCTCTCCCTTCTTATTGCTTCTTTCTCTCTGGATAACCCTGCCTAATTGTGCCTGCAATGTCTTCTGTAGGTGGACTGGATACTTGGATTCAGAGTAGTTTTATTTCTTCTTCTGGAAGAAAGAAGTTTCAGGAGTCTCTCTCTGAAACTCTCTGCTTTTCTCTTGGGCTTAAGAATGCCATTGCACTTAGCACGGCCCCGTCTCCAGCTGCCATTTTGAACCAAAGTGAAGAATTTGAATGATTACATTTCTGCTTATTTCCCAGGCTGTAATTTAAGGCTGTTGCAATAGTTCCGAATCTTAATTTTGTAACTCAATCATCATATAGCACTCTCAGCTTTGCGTCATCTGCAAATGTGATAAATATGCCCACTCGTGCTTCAGAGGAGTCATTTGATAAAGAATTGGTACCAAACACAGCTGCAGATCCCATGCAGGCCCACGGGGGCCTTTCTCCACGTTGAAATGGATCCATCTCAGCCGCGATGCCACACAGCTGCTGCGACGGCCTTCATTTCTCCAAATTTCCTACAGGAGTCTTTCTCTAAATTTTGGAAGGAAATAAAATACACCGGGTTTAGTTGATTCCCCTGATAAGAAACTTGGATGCCCCTTCAAGATAGAATTGTTTGTTGAACTTTGCTTTCTTCTAGTGTTTCTGGTGAGCCACCGGGGTCTTCTGCCTTGACAGTTCCCATGGAGGATAATCACCAGGTTCACTAAGCGTCATTAGCTTTCCCCTGGAGAATGGAGACCATTCGGTTCTTAGCCTCCGGAGCACCGTTTTCTGGCTATTGCTTTCTGAGCACCAGTGTGTTCGTCAGCTTTTCACTGCCATGACAAATATGTGAGAAAAGTAACTAGAGGCTCACTGCAAAAATATGGAGGAAGGGTGCGGCAGAGAAGAGGGACTCAGCTGATGGCAGTGGGGAAGTAGCAGAGGGTGGGGGAGGAAGAAAGAGAAAGGAGTCCTGGACATGAAATCCCCTGTGATCTACTTCCACTACCCCTGCCCCACTGCCTTTATTCCCCAGTTCTCAGCAGTCCATTCAGTGGGTTAATCCACTGGTGAGATCAGAGATCTCAGGATCCAGCCACTCCCTAGCCCCCCCTCTGAACTTCCTCCACTGTGGACCAGGCCGACAACACAGGAGACTTTGGGGACTTTCTTGACCCAACCCATCACCACCAGCTACATTTTAGATAGCTGTTACATACCCGATAACTAATCTCCCCATCAACTCCAGAAGAAAAATACTCCATCTCCTTCTCCTTCTGCCCCTGTCCTTGCACCTGACTTTCCATGCTTAGAAACTGGGGCTCAAAGTGGCAAAGTTACTTTCACCAAACTGCCCAGGTGGCTAAGATGGTGGTTTAACCTAAGACCATCAGGTTCTAAATCTGTACCGCCATGCCTTGCATTTTCTGTGTTTGCTCAGTTTTGAGGAGCACTTCATGAGCTTGTTTCTGTGTCCTTTCAGGGGTTTGGGGGATTGATTCCCTGACTGCTGGGCATCTGAACTCATGTGATAGAGGTAGCTACCGCCTGACCGTCTCTTTTTCTGTCTGTGACTTTGAGGTCCTGTTGATCCGTAGACATCTGCTCTAGGACTGAGGACAGAGCAGGGCTGCCAATCCCAAGCTGCTTCTGGGAGGAGGTATCCTTGGGTCTGGTGTCCTCAAAGCCTGCGGATAAGACTATAGCAGGGCAGAGGAAGACTGTGTTCCTTCAGGAGCCTGTCTAACCTACTTGGCTAGTGCTGTGGTTTCTCCAGCCATCCTGTCCTTTGACCTCACCTCACTCTCCCTGGCAGCCACTCTTCCTTCTTCTCCAGCCCAGGAGACTCATGTCAAGAGCCACCACGGCTCCGCTGTGGCCTTCCAAGGGCTTCTCCTCTAGCTAAGTCAATGACTGAAATGATCCCCAGTTCTCCTCTGAGTGGAAGCAACTCCAGTTTCAAATTTCTTAGCTGTTTCCAGAACTACAGCATATTTTACTGCTGGGAGGACAGATGCCTGCTCAAGTGTCTGATGAAGACACTTAAACTTTATTGTTATTTGACATTCATTAGGGAACCATCTTCCGTAGGCAAAACACAAGACATTTCTTGAGACAGGAGCCATAAAAGGACTAATGATGGGTCATAGGCCAGATGGTGTGGAAACAAGATGAACTGAGCCCTCAGGCCACACCAGCTTGGTCTTACAACGCCTTTGAGAACAACGAGGGCGGTGGAGAAGAAAGAAACAGAAACGATTCTGGGTCACGAGCAAGGACGCCATTGCACAAACATACAGCCACACGCGTTGTGAGGTCAGCAGAGATATGATCAGATGCCCTTTCTCAGTCGAGGTTCTGAAGAGCTGTTTGTTGAATGAATGATTGAGTGCTTTCCAGGAGGACTGGTGTTTACTTGGCACCAGCGATAGGTCAGCAAACTGAATTCTCACAGCAACACAAAGAAGCACTTTGCTTGACCCAGCCCCACATGGCAGAAAGATAAGGCTGAGAGGAAGGAATATTACCAAGGAAATCAAGTGGTGCTAACAGGATTTGAACAAAGGTCTGTGGAGTCTCAAATCCAACATCATTTCCCTATACCTCTAGAATCCTGAATCCAGGTACTCATTTTTACCTCCAAAGAAGAAGTAGAAGGTAGAAAGAGCATGTAGGGGGAAAAATACCCAGAACTCACGAGTATAGGGTGGGGTATACAAGCCAAGATCCCCCTCCCTTTTCTTCAGGGATCTGGAGGTTCTTTTTCTGTTTCCAAACTGACTCTTGGGGTACTGAAGGAGGAGAAATGAGAACAGGAGAAGACAGAGAGTGGGGCGGGGTGGGGGGGAAGGTTGCCTGGTAGTATTGGTTTAGTATCCAGGTAAGCAGCTTTCGCTTACATGAAGGGAAGAAGAAACAAGGTTGACTTGTCATAAGATTTTGAAAAATTAGATATATGGGTGGAAGACTTCATAAGTGAGGACTCCTTTCTGATTAAATGCTGCTGGTTCCTTTAATCACAACTTCTTGGAACGCTTCTGCTGCCCCAAATGAGGTCATGGATTTTACAATAGTGAAAAGAAAGTACCTATTTATCAGGCTAAGGTAACTTTGGGGCAATTTGCCTTGAAGGCAGGGGCTTCTCTGCAAGATGTTTCCAGACGTTCTCATGCATAGATACTAATATTTTCTGCACCGACCCAGGAATTTTCTAACCACTTCTGTTTAGTCACTGCTGCCGACTTACTCTTTTTTTTATATTTATTTTTTAACCTGAACTCTCTTTTCCCCTTGGCAGCACCTGTCCCTCCATTGTGAGCTTACTGAATGCCCTTATATAAAAAGAATCTCCCTCATGGTGAGAATTTCATTTCAAGTTGCGGAGGCCATGCTACTTCATTTTATTGGGAAGAAGTAAAGGAAAACACCCTCCCTGGTCCCCTTCCAGAGAGAAGGCTGCTGTATTCTTCCTAAGACTCACTTAACTCCATCTGGAGGGGATGTTCTTATGAGTTTCCTCCTACTGGAGAGTTTGACCTGGATGCTGGTGATGTGGGGTACCAACCTTGCATTAAAAAAACGTGGGAATCACCTGCTGCTCTCTGTCCAGGAAACCATGCTGTCAATTTAAGGAAATAAGCAAAGCAGATGTGAGTGAACCCACAACCCCAGCATGGTTTCATTTTAATGCTAACTGTCCTATTTGGAGTAAGAGTAATTAGAAAATCAGCAGCAAGTTAGGGGAAAAAAATTGCTGAGCTTTATAATTACTTGGGGGGGGGAGGGTAGAAAGAGAATCCAGGATCCATTTACTGAAAGTCTCATTAAATTCTTTATTAGTAGAGTCAAGCTGTAGCCATCAGATACAGGGAAGGAGGGGGAGGGCGGCGGTGGAGTGAGCCAGATGGGTTCTGAGGTCACGGTCATTTTGCCATAGACAGCCCCAGGCTCTTTGTGCCTTTCCTGGGTGCTACAAACAGCCATGTCCATGTCTTCCTGGAAAGGGACAGCGGGGAAGATTCAAGGTAAGTACTTCCATCGATTCTTTCTCCTTTTAGCGCCCCTTCTCCAACCCTTTCTTCCTTGGTTCTTTCTATGAAGTCCTCATTAATGAACTCGACCTCTTCTTCTCTTCCCTTTCCTTCCTGGTTGGGAATATGTGTGTTTTCTGGAATTGGGCATCTGTATCTCTTAGTGAGTTCTCAAAGACACAATACCCTTTCTATATATATCCTGTTACAGGTTGAATTGTGTCTCCTCCCCCTCCCCAAAGATATGCTGAAGTCTTAACTCCTGGTGCCTCAGAACATGACCTTATTTTGAAATGGGGTGGTGCAGGTGCAATGTTAAGGTAAGAACATTTTTAGCTGGGTATGGTGGTGCACATCTGTAATCCCAGGACTTGGGAGGCTGAGACAGGAGGATCACAGGTTTGAAGCCAGTCCCAGCAACTTCATGAGGCTCTCAGTAACATAGTGAGATCTTGTTTCAAACTAAAAAAATGAAAATAGGTCTGGGGGTGTAGTTCCCAGGTAGAACGCCCCTGGGTTCAATACCTAGTCCCACCAAAAGGGAAAAAAAAGAGATTATATTGGACTAGGGTATTTCCTAACTCAATATGGCTAGTGATTTTATAAGAAGAGACACAGAGACACTGGCACATAAGAGGAAAATGTCATGGGATAAAAAGACAGAGATTGGCTGGGCGTGGTGGCGCACGCTTGTAATCCCAGCATTCGGGAGGCTGAGACCAGAGGATCCGGGTTCGCGGCCAGCCTCAGCTACCTAGTGAGGCTGTCCACAACTTAGTGAGACCCGGTTTCAAAATAAAGGATAAAAAATAGGGCTGGGGATATAGCTCGGAGGTAGAACGTCCCTTAGTTCAATCCCCAGTACCGCAAAAAAAAAAAAAAAAAAAAAAAAAAAAAAAAAAAAAAAAAAAAAAAAAAAAAAAAAAAA
>PVLC010048098.1:0-10869 GCA_004027655.1 Graphiurus murinus
TCCCAGCATTCGGGAGGCTGAGACCAGAGGATCCGGGTTCGAGGCCAGCCTCAGCTACCTAGTGAGGCACTCCGCAACTTAGTGAGACTCGGTTTCAAAATAAAGAATAAAAAATAGGGCTGGGGGTGTAGCTCGGAGGTAGAATGCCCCTGAGTTCAATCCCCAGTACCGCAAAAAAAAAAAAAAAAAAAAAAAAAAAGAATGCTAGATTGAAAACTTTCATTCCAATACTAACTTTACAAGAGTCTGGGGCATACACAGAAGGAATACCAGATACATCTTTTCTTTTTTTTTTGCGGTACTGGGGATTGAACTCAGGGGCATTCTACCTCCGAGCTACACCCCAGCCCTATTTTTTATTCTTTATTTTGAAACCGAGTCTCGCTAAGTTGCGGAGTGCCTCACTAGGTAGCTGAGGCTGGCCATGAACCCGGATCCTCCGGTTTCAGCCTCCGGAATGCTGGGATTACAAGTGTACATCTTTTCTTCTCTTATCCAATCCCATTTAGTATATACAAGAGACTTTATGTGTCTCTCCCAGACTTGGTACCTTAAGGGTGAAATATTCTTCATCCATTGGTTTCTTCTTTGGCTGGGGAGAGGAGCTGGTGTCAGTAGGCAGTGCTGGGAAAGAGGAGGGAGAGGAGTGAATTTGGGACACAACTGCACCGTCTCTTCCTCCTCTACCTCCTCCTGTCTTGCATGCTTACCTCGCTTCTTGCTCCCTGGTGGTGGCTCGGGGCAAGAGTCCCCCTTTTTGCGGAAATTTTCTTCCTCTGTGCGCCGGTCTCTCCCAGGACAGGCACAAACACGCACCTCAAAGCTATTCCGTCCCAGCAGGTTACCACTATCCAGGAAGAGAAAAGAGAAGCAGGAAGTGGTAAGGAAGTTAGGTCCTTATCTGCCCTGTCTGTAAACCAGACACTACCTGCTCCTAACTGTCCTTGTCCCATCTGGGGTGTAAGCTCTAGTTTCAGGGTCACTGAGGAGGAGACACAGGAAGAGAGGTTCTAAAGCCAGAAGGCAGGAAGCTGAGAAAAATAGCAAAGAAGATTCCATTTATGGAAATGGGTGAGAGTAGAGACAGAAGGAGTGTGGTAGGAGGCGGGGCCCGGGGGACAGGGACGGGCGGGTCATGCCCGTGTGAAGGGCAGCGTGTAGCTCTGTACCTGGAGTCTTCCAGTGTGATGATGGTGAGGATGGGCCTCCGGTTCATGCCTCCCATGCAGGAGCTGTTACACATGTAGTTGTAGTGGATGGTGGTATAGTCAGAACCGACCTGGGGGAGAACGTGGGCCCTAGGTGAAGCCAACTTGTCATGGGGGGCCCTGCAACCTCTGAAAGCTCATTTCTCCCACTGAGGAGTAAGAATAACCTGTCTGTTCTGTACACCACAGAGGATTCTGGCAGCATTGAATAAGAAGCAGACAGAAGGCTGGGGATGTAGCTCAGGGGTAGAATGCTTGATTGGCATGTGAGGTCCTGGGTTCCATCCCCAGCTTTGAAAAAGAAAAGTGGGAGAAAGGCCCCCCACCCCAGCCTCCCACTTGGATGACCACTGACAATCCCCTCCAGTCCCTTCCTCCTAGGGACTTTAGCTGCCAAGTCAGACCTCGGGCGGTTCATAGGGCACCACTACGCTATGTCGAAAAGTGGTTCTGTCGTCCAAATACTTCGCACGCAAATTTCCTTCCACCCGGATAAGATGCTGAGGAGGGGCCAGGCCTATGAGCAAATGGGGACAAATCAGAGGCTTAGGGACCCTGGCAGCCACCCCTGTCCCATCTCTCGTCCCTGGCCACTCACCATCACTGTCAGAGCAGCGCTCGTGGTGGGGACAGCGTCTCACAACTTCCGTCATGTGTTGTGACTTCTTGTAGATGGCCAGAGCACGGACACAGGTGCCAGGTGGGGGTATGGAGTCAACCCACAGCTGCACGGGGCAGGTCTTTGCCAGCTGGCAGAATAGCTTGTTGAGGGTAGGGGAGTACTGCAGAAGGAGAATAATTTAAGGGCAATTTACTGGATACTAGGCACCATGGAGAGGGTAGCTAGAGATGATGGAGTTAAGGTCTACATCCTGGAAGCTTATTTTCTCTCATTCCTTTTCCTTTTTTTTTTTTTTCCAGTACTGGGGATTAAATTCAGGGGCATTCTACCTCCGAGCTATACTCCCAGCCCTATTTTTTATTCTTTATTTTGAAACAGGGTGTCACTAAGTTGCGGAGGGCCTCACTAGGTAGCTGAGGCTGGCCGCGAACCTGGATCCTCCAGTCTCAGCCTCCTAAATGCTGGGATTACAAGTGTGTGTCACCATGCCCGGCATCGTTTTTTTTTTTTTTTTTTTTTTTTTTTTTTTTTTAAATGGTACTAGAGATTGAACCCACTACCATACTACCATTAAGCTACATCCCCAGCCCTATTTTATTTATTTTTTTGCGGTACTGGGGATTGAACTCAGGGGCGTTCTACCTCCGAGCTATACCCTCGAGCCCTATTTTTTATTCTTTATTTTGAAACCGAGTCTAAGTTGCGGAGTGCTTCACTAGCCTATTTTATTTTGAAACAGAGTCTCATTAAATTGTTGAACTTGCAAAAGTCCTCTCTTAGCCTCCCAAGTTATGGGATTATAGGTGTGTGTCACCATGCCTGGCATTGTTTGTTGCCAAGGCTGGCTTCGAAGTCCTTGGTTCAAGGGATCCTCTTTTACCTCAGCCTTCCAAGACTACAGGTATGTGCCACCATGCCTAGCTTCAGAAGCTTATTATTTTTTGTGGTACTAGGGATTGAACTCAGGGCCATTCTACCTCTAAGCTATAGTCCCAACCTTGCCTCCTTCCTTTTTTTTTCTTCCTCCCTCCCTCCCTCCTTCCTTTCTTCCATTCATTTATTTATTGTGGTATTAGGGATTGAACCCAGGGGCATTCTACATTTGAGCTACACTCCCAGCCCTATTTTATTTTGAAACAGGTTCTCCCTAGGTTGATGAAAATCTCACTACTTGCAAGTAGTAGTGACAAGTTTGAAAGTCTCAAACCCGAGATCCTCCTGTCTCAGCCTCCCAAGTACTGGGATTACCGGTGTGCGCCACCACACCCAGCTTAATTTTGGATTAGAGGTGAAAATTCAGAGACAAACCAGGTAAAATGTAGATAGACAGACCAGAAGCCAAGGCTAAAGAGGAATCAAGTTCTGGATAGAAAATCCCAGGGGTGATGGTCAGGCACTAAAAGGTCACATGAAAGCCAACTCCTCAGGGTCACTGACCGTGCATGTGACAGACTTGGCTGTCCCAGAATGCAGGAAACCCAGACGGAAACCATAGGTGCCAGGGTAGGTCTCTTGGGAAGGGACTGTAGACGACAAGGACCAGGAGGTGGCTGGTGCGGGGGCTGATGGTACAGGGGTCGTGGGTGCTGAGGCCTTTGGTTCAGGAGCTCCTGACATCTGGGTGGGTTCATCCAAGTCTTCTTTGAACCAATCTGCAATGTCATCTGAGGGCAGTAGATCATCCATGGAAGGGAACATCGTGGTGGACTGTGGATGTGAGAAACAAAGAGCCTTAAGGTTGAGGTTCCCAGCTCACCAGCCCACCAGCCCACCAAGTCCTTGGTCCTTCTAGCCAGGTTCTTACCAGGAGGTTGTTTTGAGGAAGTCTGAAAGACAAGAGCAGAAAGTCAGTCTTTCTGATTTTTTTTTCTCTTCCCACAGGCCTCTGCTAAGGGGTTGGGGTGGAGGGAAGGGGTGATCCACTCACGATTTCCATAAGTCTGAAAACGTCTCCTGACTCAGAGGAGGCTCGATGCTGAGCTCTGACTGCTCCTCCATGGCGATGGACGCCCAGGAAGGGAATCTGGCTTCTGTGAGGGGAGAAGGAAGAACTGGGCATAAGACACAGCAAACCCCAGGCAATGGGCCCTGAGACCGTCCTGAAGACCTGCTAAGGAGGGACACAGCGTGACTCCTGGGGAGCAGGAGAGCTGGGCTCCTTCTGTCTTCTCTTAGGCTGCTCCTGCTCCACTCCTCACCAGCTGACTTCCAGGCTACACAGTTCTTTGTGTGTGTGTGTGTGTGTGTGTGTGGTGTTGGGGACTGAATCCAGGGGTACTCTACCACTGAACTATACCCTCAGCCCTTTTTTTTTTTTGCGGTACTGGGGATTGAACTCAGGGGCATTCTACCTCCGAGCTACACCCCCAGCCCTAGTTTTTATTCTTTATTTTGAAACCGGGTCTCACTAAGTTGCAGAGTACCTCACTAGGTAGCTGAGGCTGGCCAGGAACCCGGATCCTCCGGTCTCAGCCTCCCAAATGCTGGGATTACAAGTGTGCGCCACCACGTCCGGCTACCCTCAGCCCTTTTTATTTACTATTATTACTTTGTGTGCGTGATACTGGGGATTGAACCCAGGGGTGCTCTACCACTGAGCTAGACTCTCAGTCCTTTTTATTGTTATTATTAGTTTGCTACATGGGATTGAACTTCACCAGGGGCACTCTACCTCAAAACTAGATCCCCAGCCCTTTATTTACTTACTTTTTGTTTTGTTTTTTGAAACAGGGTCTTGCTGATTTAATGAGTCTCACTAAGTTGCTGAGGCTAGCCTCAAATCTGAGATCCTTCTGTTATCAGCCTCCTAAGTACTGGGATTATAGGCATGGGCCACAACACCCCGTTTCCCTACCACTTTGATTTTATCTCTTACCAACTACTCCCTCCTTGGAAGGCTCTAACTAGACCGGCTGCACTTCTCTGCTCAATCAATTAGTGGTTCCCTCTGTGGGAACACTCTATCCCTGTCTCCTTCCCAATGAGATCTCATCTTTTTTTTTTTGTACTAGAGATTGAATCCAGGGGCATTTCACCGCTGAGGTACACCTTCAGCTCTGTTTTATTTTTTACTTTCAAATAGGGTCTTGCTAAGTTGCTGAGGCTGGCCTCGAACCTGCAATCCACCTCAAGGATGTCTCGTCAGACTACCCAATGATAGCTATCCAGCCAAACTCCACTAAGCCATCCTCTTTTAATTCCCATAGTACTTATACTGTGATACTATTTCTTGTTTATTTCATCTGTTTACCCTGGTGAAGCATAATCCACCTCAGCCAAGGGAAATGATCTGTCTTGTCTGACACAGTATAAGCATGATACCTTGCACCTGGCTGGGCTCCATAAATGCGCTGAAGAGGCGAAACACTGTGCTCAGGATATGAGCCTGTTGCAAGTGCTCACGGGGACAAGGAGGGAGGGGCAGCCCCTGTCTAAGCCAGGGTTTGTTTTTTTTGCGGTACTGGGGATTGAACCCAGGGGTATTCTACCTCCAACCTACACCCCTAGCCCTATTTTTTATTCTTTATTTTGAAACAGGGCCTCACTAAGTAACTGAGGCTAGCCGAAAACCTGTGATCCTCCTGTCTCGGCCTCCCAAGTACTGGGATTACAAGCGTGTGCCACCATGCCCGGCATAGGCTTTGCCATGCTATCTTTCTCCCTCCCTCTTTCTTTCTTGTACTGGGGATGGAATCCAGAGGTATTCTACTTCTGAGCTACACCCCCAGACCAGTTTTATTTCTGATTTGGAAACAGGGTCTCGTTAGATTGCTGAGAGCCGCTAAATTGCTGAGGATGGCTTGAACATATTACCCTCCTGTCTCAGTCTCCCAAGTACTGGGATTACAGGCATGCACTATCATGTCTGACTAATATTTTTATTTTTAAATTTTTATTTTTTTTGTGGTACTGGGGATTGAACTCAGGGGCATTCTACCTCCGAGCTATACTCCCAGCCCTATTTTTTATTCTTTATTTTGAAACCGAGTCTCACTAAGTTGCGGAGTGCCTCACTAGGTAGCTGAGGCTGGCTGCGAACCTGGATCCTCTGGTCTCAGCCTCCCGAATGCTGGGATTACAAGTGTGCGCCACCATGCCCGGCAAATTTTTATTTTTTAATGCAGTACTGGGGATTGAACCCAGGGGCATTCTACCTCTGAGCTATACCCCAGGTCCTATTTTTTATTCTTTATTTTGAAACAGGGTCTCACTAAGTTGCAGAGGACTTCACTAAGTAGCTGAGGCTGGCCGTGAACCTGGATCCTCCTGTCTCAGCCTCCCAAGTACTGGGATTACAAGTGTGTGCCATCATGCCCAGCCTATTTTTTAATTGTTTATTTTAAAACAGGGTCTCACTAGTTGCGGAGAGCCTCACTAAGTAGCTGAGGCTGGCTGCAAACCCAGATCCTCTGGTCTCAGCCTCCCAAGTACTGGGATTACAGGCATAGGCCACCACACCCAGCTTTTTTTTTTTGTGGTACTGGGGATTGAACTCAGGGGCATTCTACCTCCGAGCTACACCCCCAGCCCTAGTTTTTACTCTTTATTTTGAAACCGGGTCTCACTAAGTTGCGGAATGCTTCACTAGGTAGCTGAGGCTGACCGCGAACCCGGATCCTCCGGTCTCAGCCTCCCGAATGCTGGGATTATAAGCGTGCGCCACCACGCCCGGCTCCCAGCTTATTTTAATTTTGAAACAGGTTCTAGTTAGGCATGGTGGTGCACACCTGTGATCCCGTACTTGGGAGGCTGAGTGAGACCGGAGGATAGCAGGTTCGAGGACAGTCTCAGCAAGTAGTGAGATTCTCAGCAACCTAGCCAGCCCCTGTTTCAAAATAGAGGTAGAATGCCCCTGGGGTTCAATCCCCAGTAATACACACACATACAATTAAAAAAAAAAAAAAATAGTTCTCATTAAGTTTTTGAGGCTGGTCTCGAACCTGAGATCCTCCTATCTCAGTCTCCTAAATACTGGGATTATAGGTGTGTACCACTGTGCCAGGTTCCATGCTATCTTTTTTTTTGGTGGTACTAGGGATTGAACTCAGGGGCGTTCTACCTCCGAGCTATACCCCCAGCCCTATTTTTTTATTCTTTATTTTGAAACAGGGTCTCACTAAGTTGTGGAGTTCCTCACTAGGTAGCTGAGGCTGGCCTCAAACCCGGATCCTCCTGTCTCAGCCTCCTGAATGCTGGGATTACAAGCATGCGCCACCAACGCCCGGCTCCATGCTATCTTTTCTGATGCCAAATCTGTCATGAGCTTTGCTGAGAAATATGCCCACTGTAAATGTTCACATTTCTCTTTCTGTCTCAAACTGACAAATGCTCCCCATACGAGCAGTGGGGTTAATGGCAAGCTCTTTTCTAATCTTCCTTAACATTTACTTCCACCTTTATGTTGATAGAGGGCTTTCTTTCTTGTGTACCTTGAGTTTGTAAAATCTTCCCACATGGCTTAACTTATTTGTCCTGATAAATAGGCCCGCCACTTGACAAGTGAAGAGGTTAAATGAATGAATTTTTATTAAGAATGACCACTCAAACACTTATAAGTAAGATGTTTATTTCATTAGACTCTTCTGCAAAGCTCTCTTTGGTAACAGTTAAGGCGGATCTTAGCTGATAAAAGTTCTCTGAATGGGAGGTTTGCAAAGGGTCAGATATCACAGCCTCTAAATGCTGCCCAGGGCTGAGGGGTGGGAGTGGCTAGGCTGGAGCATAGGTCTATGATCAAAACAAGATAGTTATGGAAGCTGGGTGTGGTGGCGCACGCTTGTAATCCCAGCATTTGGGAGGCTGAGACAGGAGGATCCCGGTTCACGGCCAGTCTCAGCTACTTAGTGAAGAAGCATTCTACAACTGAGTGAGACCCTGTTTCAAAAATAAAGAATAAAAAATAGGGCTGGGGCTGTAGCTCGGAGGTAGAATGCCCCTGAGCTCAATCCCCAGTACTGCAAAAAAACCCCCACAAAAAAACAAAAAACAAAAACAGTTATGGGAGGGGGCTCAAAAGTCAAAAGCCCTGGGCTTGAAATTGTACTATTTGGATTATCTTTTGACTTCTTAGAAGAATCGAGTTTTAGGGGGTATAGCTCAGTGTTAAGAGCACCAGCCCAGCATGCCTGAGGGCCTGGGTTCTATTCCTAGCAACACACACACACACACACATACACACACACTCTACCTCTGAGCTATACTCCAGCCCTATTTTTTTATTCTTTATTTTGAAACAGGGTCTCACTAATTTGTGGAGGGCTTCACAAAGTAGGTAAGGCTGGCCTTGAACCTGCAATCTTCCTGTCTCAGCCTCCCAAGACCTGGGATTACAAGCATGCACCACTACACCCGGTAGTGTGTGTGTGTGTGTGTGTGTGTGTGTGTGTGTGTGTGCGTGCCTGCCAGCCCTATTTTTTTATTCTTTATTTTAAAACAGGGTCTCATTAAGTTATGGAGGGTCTCACTAAGTAGCTGAGGCTGGCTGTGAACCTTCAATCCTCCTGTCTCAGCCTTCCAATGCAATACTTTGTTAACTATGTTTTTTGTTTTTGTTTTTTTTTCCCCTTTGCTGGTATTGGGGATTGAATCCGGGGCATTCTACCTCTGAGCCACACCCCTAGCCCTATTTTATTTTGAAAGAGGGTCTCACTGGATTGATGAGAGCCTCACATCTTGCTGAGGCTGTCCTCAAACCTGTGATTCTCCTGCCTCAGCCTCCCAAGTACTGGGATTACAGGCCTGTGCCACCACATGCGGCTGGGTGTTTTGTTGAGGTACTGGGAATTGAACCAGAGATGAGGGGGCATTCTACCTTGAAGCTATCCTAGCCCTTATTCTCCTCTCAGCCTCCCAAGTACTGAGACCATAGGTGTGTGCCCACCTGCGGAAATCAATCATTCAAAACAGTTCCAGCGGGTGCAGTGGCACACACACAACTGTAATCCCAGTACCTGGGAGGTTGAGATAGGAGGATCACAGGTTCAAGACCAGCCTTGGAATTTAGTGAGACCCTGTTTCAAAATAAAAAATAAAATAATTAGGCTGGGGGTGTAGTTCAGAGGTAGAATGCCCCTGAGTTCAATTCCTAGTACCACAAAACAACAAGCCGGGTGTGGTGGTACATGCTAGTAATTCCAGTACTTGGGAGGCTGAGAACAGAGTATCCGGGTTCCCAGCCAGCCTCAGCTACCTAATTAGGCACTCTGCAATTTAGTGAGACCCTGTTTCAAAATAAAGAATAAAAGAGTTGAGAAATGGGTTGGTATGCAGTTCAGTGGTAGAGTGTCTGCCTAGTATGTGCAAGGCCCTGGGTTTTATGTCCAGTACTGTGCGCACATGCAAACGCACACACACACAGCAGGAAGTGGTGTCTGACCTATAACAAGACCTCAAAAGCCGGGTGTCATGGTACACATCTCTAATCTCAGCACTTGAGAGGCTGAGATGGGAGGATTGCAGGTTTATGGCCAGCCTCAGCAATTTAGTGAGGCCCTCAGCAACTTAGACCCTGTTTCAAAATGAAGAATAAAAAACAGGGCTGGGGGTATAGCTCTAAGGTAGAATGCCCCTAAGTTCAACCCCTAGCACCAAAAAAAAAAAAGGTGCGGGAGGCAGGAAGTGGGGTGTTTAAGGACATGCCTGCAGGAAGGCAATAAGCTCAGCTGAGACTCCAGATCATAATAAGCCTAACCCCAGATCATGGTCACTGATGCAGGCCTCAGAGGCCACTGGTTCCAGTGGCTGATGCTTTTAATCCTCTGGAAAAGCTGGGAAGGTAGTTTTCAACAACAGATGCGGGAACTGAAGTGAACCTGGGCTGTCTGAAGCCACACTGAAACTCTGAATTATTATTCTCCTAAGGTTTCACCAAGTCCAGTGTAAAAATATCTTTGGGGGTTGGGGATGTAGCTCAGAGGCAAAATGCTTGTCTAGCAAGATCAAGGCCCTGGGTTCCATCCTAGCACAGCAAAAACAAACAGACCTTTTGTATCAAAGCTATGTGATTGAATAATTTTTTTTCTTTTTTGGTACTGGGGATTTTACCTGAGGCATTCAACCTCCAAGCTATATATATCCCCAGCCTTTTTTATTTATATACTTAATTTATTTTGGTACTAGGAATTGAACCTAGGGGCATTCTACCTCTGAGCTACACCCCAGCCCTATTTTATCTTGTTTTGAAACAGGGTTATGCTATGTTGATGAGAGTCCCACTACTTGCTGAGGCTGTTCTCAAACCTATGATCCTCTTGTCTCAGCCTCCTAAGTACTGGGATTACAAGTGTGTGCCACCACACTCGTTTCTATTTTTGTTTTGAACCAGGGTCTCACTAACTTGCTGAAGGTCTCGGAAGGTGCTGAGACTGGCTTCAAACCTGCAATCCTCCTTCTCAACCTCCCAACTACTGAGATTACAGGTGTATACCATTATGCCTATTTATTGTGATGCTGGGGATTGAACCCAGGAGCATTCTACCTCCAAGCTACAACCCCCCCAGTCCTATTTTATTATTTTTATTTTGAAACAGGGTCTTACTAAATTGCCAAATACTGGCTTTGAACGTTTGATACTTCTGTCTCAGCTTCCCAGGTACTGGGATTACAGATGTGTGCCACTGTGCTTGTCTGGGGAAAAATTTTTATTCCACTTAATTACTGTGTATTACATGAGGCAGGGGTCAAAGTTAATTCCTTCTCTTTAGCCTTTCCATAACTCTTTCTTTTTTGCAGTACTGGGGATTGAACTCAGGGGCATTCTACCTCTGAGCTACACCCCCAGCCCTATTTTATTCTTTATTTTGAAACCGAGTCTCACTAAGTTGTGGAGTGCCTCACTAGGTAGCTGAGGCTGGCCGCGAACCCAGATCCTCCGGTCTCAGCCTCCCGAATGCTGGGATTACAAGTGTGCGCCACCATGCCTGGCTCCATTACTCTGTGTTGAAAGACCTTCCTTTCCCCAGAGTCACTTTAGTGTCTTTGTAGAAATGCATTTGGCCACGATATGAACATTTATGTATTTCTTTCTTTTTTTTTTTTTTT